>JAHWFP010066895.1:0-16777 GCA_023313725.1 Lithobius niger | reverse complement strand
GGGGGGGGGGGGAGAAGGAGAAATCATATTGTGCTGAGGGTACGTGAGGTTGACTACTTTAAATTTATTTACACCTTTTAGGTGTATTAACAAAAGTTAAAATATTCACACGAAATTTGTTAGGCTACTCAATACAAAGTACTTGTCTTACTAGCGTTTTATAATTATCTTTATTATTATTATTTGTGATTTTAAATCTGTGGTTAAAACTAATGGCGAACCAATAAAACTTACGTGAGTCTTCCTGTTACGGATTTTTAAAAAATCTGAAAGTCAAAGGCCAATAGGAATATCCCGCCCTTCCCTCACTCTGGCCAGTCCGCCACTGTGAAAATAGGACATCATTCGCTTTGCTCACTCGTTCAATAGGAAATAACACCACAAATACGCGTAATAAAATACTGTAACATATCGCACCCGAAAAGCAGCGAGGATGGCGCAGTAATTAACAGCAAAGGTCGTATACGAGCATCGCATTCATTGTACCATCCAGACTCAATCATAGAAATTTGGTGTACCATCCACATCACCGCAAAGGTAAGTGAAGACTCACTTTGTGTTGTTATGCGCCATAAGAGAGGAGCCATCTCGACGTACACGATAGCCTGTAACCGACCACAATGTTGAAGAGCTGACTTGCCGAAATGCGCAGTTACACGCCGCAATTTTTCGTATGATCGGCGTTGAGCGCACACCTTTAAGCTGAGGAAGCGCTGACGTCAGCCACTGATCGTGTACTATTTGATGACGGTTTTTCGCTCAGAGGCCTTTTTATAGGTTAGCGAACTAAAACCCCCCTAACTAAATTAACTAGAGCATAATACCTTGTGTACTGGCGCACTGCAAGTCACCCACCCGTTTACTTGAATTTCGTCGGATCAGAATTGAACAAATGTGTCTGGTTTTTGAGATGTTGCTGACGTAAATCGGCTATCCCCGTTTTTTGACCAGAACCGCATTAATTCGACGTGTGTTACGTCGAATTAAAAAGGGTGATTACCAAGCAACGAAGTGGATGCATGTTATTAGGTAATCACTGAAGATGGGACGAACGAAAATAAGTTTAAGTTTTAAAACATCAGGAATGTGTGAATTTTTCCATTTGACAGGTGATGGACAATCTTTAAAATAGTAGTAAATTCTAATGTATAAACTGTATCTAGTGGCTAGGGGTTGTGTACATTAAGGAGTCTTGATTTTTCGATTTAGACAGACTTTCGAATCTGAACATAACTGCCCCCTCAAAAGTTTCCTTTTAGGGCACTGATTATGGATAAAAAACAAGTTCTCACTTTGAAAATATCCCACACTTTCTTAGAAGTTTCAAATTTTTCCAATTTTCTACGTAAAACTAAACTTTTTCACTCAAAAAAGTTTTTCAAATCTGAAATTGCCTGACGTCTAAAAAGTCTCTTCTAGGACCTGAAACGCGTCGCAACAAGAAAAAATTAAAAAAGTATCAAGTCATGTTTGAAAAAAGAAACAATCTAAAATTAGTTAGGATTGAAGGAGAAAGGTTCTGCTAAAGGTTCAGTTTTTCCTGATAAATTTAATTGATGAAAATAACCACTGGTTTAAGTCAAGCATTTAATGAATACGTTAGGAAAAATATTTAAGACTGAATTAAATTCTTTTCAACGCTCATCCTGTTAATAACAAGAAATAATGATGCAATTACAAAAAAACTAAGTATGATTCACACCCCTAAAGCATCCATAGCCTACTATTTACTAGAAAATCGTGTGCAATTCAGATTATATGTATCTAAGTTCATGGTTGCCAAGCAACGGCCCGTGCTTACGCGGCTTCCATTGTTGCAGACTATGAAATAGTTCCACCTCGATGTGCCGCCGTTTATTTCAGGTAAGTACGCGTTGCCAACTGAACAGGAAGGTTGAAACAAATTCGTTAATGTTCAAAGTATTGAGGGAAATGTGTGATCCGATCGACCGCTTCACTATCTTTTAGAAACGAGCTGTTAAAAAGATCCGAGGTACGGCAAGAACTAGCGCTCGGTGATTCGGTTCCATATATGGCGACTAGCAGAAACAGAAAGGACCGCTGTGATGTTTATGCTGCAGATTTGTGCCGCAACTTACCGTCAGCTGTGTTTTCGGGTGATTTTATTTTACTGCTTATGCCTAACATTGGCATACCAATTAGTTTATGAACGTTGAGTGTTTTGATTGCATTTATTTTTAATTAATGAGGAAACTTTATAGCCTACTTCAAAGAGCAGAAAGCATGGATAACATTTGCATAACCTAACTCTTGTATTTAATTTCTTTTTACGGTTAAGTGAAAAGGCGTATTCGAAGGGTAACATGAGAAATTTTAAACGATTTTTTGGGAAGAAAGGTACGCAACCATAAAAATTACTACGGGTTAAAATTTGTAAAATAAACTTACGTGGTCTAGCACCTGCTTTAAGTGCTGCACCTGAAAATTAAAAAAAAATAATTGAATACTTACAAAACTTAATAAACGCAATATATCAGTATTCTTTTTAAAGTAAGAGAATAATCTTTGGAATAAGAAGTCAATAATGTTTTTTTTTTTAATTAATCGCTTTTAAAGTGTCACAATGTTGAAATTTTAAAATTGAACGTTTTTTTTAAAGGGTATGCAAATATAATATTTTATGTGTTATTAATTCAATTAAATTATTTAAATATTGTGTGCAAGTTTGAATAAAAATAAATTTAATGTGTCTAACCTAATTAAGCACAAGTATGCTACTCACAACGTTTCTGCATATTTTTGGCATCGGTTTTTGATGGTTAAAAAAAAAAATACAACAATTTTTTAATTTTTAGAAGTTTGCAGTGGACAACCTGTCGAAGACCCAGGAATGGTAATTTTATAGCACCTAAAATTAAATTCGGGTTGGATTTATGATGCTATAAACAATTTAGTTCCAAAAAAAGTGTGATTACTATGCAACAAAATGGATATGTTATCATTTAGTCACTGAAGATAGGACGAATGAAAATAAATTTAGGATTTAAAACATCAGGAGTGCATGATTTTTCCATTTGAGAGGTGATGGACAATGTTTAAAATGGTGGCAAATTCTAGTGCAGAAACTGTATCTAGTGGCTAGGGGTTGTACATGTGAGCGGCATCTTAGGATAACGAGAACCAGGAAAGGTTCTGGGCTATATAATTTTCGGCGACATTTTAGAAATTTCGTGTTGAATATCAACTAAAAATTATAAAAAACATGAACATTGCATTCAAAAATTGTACCTACACTACGATACTTGAACTCTAGCTTGCCTACATGCGTAGGTAAGGATTGCTACAATTTGTGTAGAACTAGGATTTTTAGTTAAAATACTCATGCAAACACTTGTATATAGCCTAAGTATAAAACTACAACACTAGCGGAGTCGCTCGCTTTGCTTGCTCATTCCGCCGTGTCTCGCTCCGCTCGAGGTGAATTCTTGTTGCAACTCATATGGTGCTGACGGACACTCCCAGCAAAAATGATAAAAAAAAAAATTTCAAAGAAGAGATACGAATAATGTGCCCGTTTTTCGTAGTGCATCAGTTCATAATACAAATAATAAAGAAAACTAAACATGTTCAAAACAATTCAATGTCGTAATAGTGTTTCACGTGGAGTAAACATCACTCCCAACACATTGCTTTGTTTACTTGTTTTTTTCCTTGTTTTCCTTATTCCTTGCCATAAGCGACCAAACGAGTTCCTTTTTGTTTTCTACTCCTTCCTACCATTTTTGTTTATTTGTCAGTTTACTCCCAATACGAAAGTCCGTTAGCCATCAGTGTGGCGGCTGTAATGTGACTGTAGTAAAGCTAAGGCCAGTTTAGACCTATTCCAAGATGCTATAGTTGGAGTATATCTTACATTATAAACCAAAGTCTCGTAGCAGAAATGAAGCAACCACGACGACGACGACCCCCGAAAAGGTAACAATGAAAACGTGCAAGTGTGTCAATTCTTTTGCTCGAAGTTGAAACTGGGATGTTGTTGCTTTGAAAAGAAGTTGAAATTGGCACATTATTGCCTCAACAAACAATTTGCTCTACGCGGTCATCGCAAAACCATGTCTTAAATGACGTCATGTACGACGGACAGTTATTTTTCACACGTACGGATTGCTCAAGACAAGCGATAAACTGTAAGTGGGGACTGGGGAGGAGGCTCAACGGGGAATGCCCGTGTACGGTGGGGAGAGGGGAGGGAGAGCATTGGCGGAAAGGGAAGTACCACACGAAGAAATTGACTGCTGCAGTGTACGACCGATCAGGTAGCAGTGAGCAAATACTGGGAAACAACCACGGGCCAAACCTAATCCCCGGGTGAAGCCGTGTACGACTGCTAGTCAACATTATAAGATCGTTGAGCGAAGACCATCGTCGTGGAGACTCGATCACTTCCCCCTCATGCCCGCATTGCAATTGGACCATCCCATTCTACCAGCATGAAAAGTACAACCTAGAGGGAGTGGTCAATCAAGATGCCACGCGACAAGTTGGGAAATAGTGACGCGTAGTGACGTTAGGGAAGGAGGAAGACGGGAGGGGGGGGGGGGGAGAAGACTTGGGTGTCAAGTAGAAGTAGTACGTCGTAGATTTCGGAATATGCGCAGTGGTCTGGCTGGCCGACCAGCACTCCCAAGATGCCATGCAAGAAGGTAGTCGGGAGGGGTGGGGCGAAAGTGTGACGTAAATACGCGGGGGGGGGGGGGGGGGGGAAAAATCTACGTATGATTCTTTTGGGGGAAACTGATCCCCTCGCTGCTCATAGATAATGACCGGTCCCTTATGTGAGTCGTTAGGGGGAGGTTGAAGGACTTTTGAGTGTCCGTTCAAGCTCTACCCCATTTATTTTTTTATTTTTTACTAGAGCTACCCATGCCAATAGTGTAAGTTTGTTAGATGCAGGAATCTATAAACAATACCGCCTGAAAAGACAGGACGAAAATGGGTTAATAACTGCAAACGTTACAGACAAAAGAAAAGAGACAAAGGGCAACATGTCGGGCAGGGGCGCAACTCGTGCTTCACTGCCGCTTTTTATACTGTCTTTTGGGTTGTCATTATTTAATGATTATCTACATCTTCCTGCAGTCCCAATAAACACAATTACCAATTACATCTTTCAAATTTACACCACTGGTCTACGAGGCTGAAGTAAACAAGGGGCTACAGCGACTATCTAGTCGCATTGGTCTTCTGTACAGTTCGTCCACTTCCAATGTTGAGGCGCTCATCTCTATCATGCACTATCAACAGCTATCTCTATTATATAATCTAAAAACAGTAATCATCAGAATTGCCCGTTACAAATGTGTTAGCTTTTAAGCTTATTTTACGTTTTAGGCATAATTGTCAGAGTTTAGGCCTAATTTGCAACTTTAATTTCGTAAGTAGCAACTAACGGAGATTAGGATTGTATACAGTAAGCCTATTCATTTTTGCAACACGGTATGACTCCCCGCACACAGTTACAGTGTTACAACGTAATGCGCAACGTAGCCTAATATAGATCAGTGGTAGTAGGGAAGGGACAGGAGAAACGCTGCAGCGACTCGTAGCAACTATTGACGTTGCCATGGTAACGTGATTTTAGATCTAATTTTCATTTTTTAAGCCTAATTTTTTTAACGGCAGTTTTGGTTTCGTAAGTAGCAGTAGCGACGGACGGACGGACGGACAAAGTCGTTGCAATAGTCTTCTCAGCCGGTACGGCTGTACAGAAGACTAAAAGTAAAAAACGTTATGTGCAAAGAGACCTCACTTTAGATTCCATTACTGATGCACCTGTCAGTAATGAGTTAGCTGTCAAAATGGGTCATTTGCATTTTAAATAAAAAAAAATTATTACGAATTTTTCGAATTTAAAAAAAGTGCTATGTAAAACCATAATACAGTCAGTTAAAACCTACCTACGTTTCCTGAAACTGTGGTTCGTCCCTGTCACTAATGAGCTAGCTTCACTGAGCTTATTGCAGGGAAATTCGGCAAACTCAGCATTTTTCGGACCACGCCTTACACCAACGCGTGAAATAAGTTCTGGGAATAAGACTGTCGTGACTTTTTTTAAGTTGTCGGGATTTCAGTTGTATGGATTCTTTTTTTTTAAATCGAGAATTAGACTGTCGTGTTTTTAACGCATCGCGACTTTAACCTGTGGGGATTTGAGTAGTCCGGATTTTTTCTCAGGATATTTCGACTGTCAGCGGCCCAGGTGGGAGACTACGATGCTCCTTCAGCGGGTATGGGATGTAATCTGGCCTATTTTGGAAATTATCTCTTTGCCTTGCTACGATCGGAGGTTATCCGGTTCGATTTCTTGGGTGTGCCGCTCCCCCCCACCCCCTCAATCACTAGACGCCTGTCTCCTTTGAGTATTAAAAACACAAAAAGCAGAAAGTTAAAAAGCACTTTAGTTATTAAAAACACATACAGAGTAGCCATTAAGTGCTGGTGAAACAACGAAATCACGACGTTTCGGTTCCAAGGTCGGAACCGTTTTCAGGTGAAAGGTTTAAAACATGTCAAACAACTTAAAAATAAAAATAAAAATCAATAAAATAACAGCAGAGCAGGGCCATGGAAATAAAACTTACAAATCATAAAGATGCAAGGTTCCATGCTAAAAACTAAAACCAAATAAAATAAAAGTCAGCACAATTCAAAAGAATGTGCCAACAGTCACACCTAACTCACCCAAGACTGCTGGTCAAATGAGAGAGAATTCGGTCGGCTATGCTTTAAATAGTGGGTCCCTGGATTTTGATTGGTGGAAATGTGTTGATGCCAGCGTCATTGCATAACTTAATGTAGTCTTTTCCTTTGAGTATGTCTAGTATAATTCAGAATTGAGCTGATTCACATGGACGAGTATTCAGGGCCGCAATATGGGGTGGGGGGGGGGGGGGTAAAAACCTATGGCCCCAGGCCCGTGAGGCTCCCCAAACACCGACTAAAAAAATTCCACATTTTTTTTGAACGGAGGGGGCCCCAGCTCCTGGGCCTCCACAAGAAATGTCGTTGCGGCACTGCGAGCTACAGAGACCTAATGCTCCACTAAAGTTATTTTTATACGGGGATTGGGTCGAGTCAATAGGTGAAGCTAATACCTATAAATTAGAAATCAACGTAACATGGCCTTGCAGAACATTTGAAGCCTAACCGGTGACACACACGCACACAATTTGGGTTTTTCGAATGGAAACCTGTCAACTTAAAACTTGACCACGAACCGTAAACCTTGTTGACCATAAACTAATGGAAAAAGAAACGTTTTGTATTTTGCTGTCAAGTAAACATAAGGTATGCAAACGAAAATTAGCTGCGTATCATTGGCTTTTTAGTCAGAACAATACTCCAATAATCACAACGGATGATTTCCATCTTCACTCTAAGTATTAACTCGATTATTTCAGATTGCTTCACTTTGATGTCGTCGTATATTCAACATTTTTAAAATTGCGTTAAGCAACTTTTCACCCTTTTTAAAGCGGTTCGTTTTCCAACTTTACTAAACATTCTATAGCTCCTGATCCCATGTATAAATAATTCTGTAAATGGGATTATACAACCACTCAAGGAAAACAGTAGTTGTTAAATAACCAACACTTCACGAACGAAAATAAAAGTTGTTAGAAATAAATGCTCGTAGAAATTCCAGAAAAATAAACAGTTTTCTGTGCACAAAGATGCAAAAGTCGAGTGTCTAACTTCTAAATAATCTCTAACCTGTTTCTATCAAGATGATGGACATCACGAGCAGAAGAGCCAGTTGATTTCGAGATGCCATGGTTGTTCAAAGGCTTCAGTTTGTCGTTAAAATTTCTGGACTGCGGTTGGTGCGTAGCAGGTAGTCGTTAACGGCTGGTATTTTATAGTTCAGCAGACGCATTCATTACTAAAGGCTACGTCACTCTTGGCAGTACGCCTAGCACGCGCTACATTAAGATTGGTAGATGCAAAGCACGTGTGCACGTCTGAAGAGTACGTCTGCACGTGCTACCTTACGATTGGCAGATGCAAAAGCACTTTAATTTCGTATGTGGATTGTGAGGAGTATGTGGGTTCGAAGTAAGATTCACTCTAATCCTATTCTGCATGGTGTAATTTAAAACTTATACGCACAACACGCAGTTGTGCATGGATGATATTTTGTAGGAAGAAATTTAGATGACAGATCTCTATAGTATTAAGGTCCAGCACTAAAAATGTTGCCCACAATTCACTTGTGCTGTAATGGTTGTCTCTAAACTAACTTCTTTCTTTTAATTCCTGTAGAGTTCGTGTTTTTAACTTTTTGTTATGGTAATAGTCGATATGGGACATAATTGTTCATTTCCTGGAAAAAGCTCCAAAATTGTCAGTTATATTATTTACAGCTATTTGTGTCCAATGAATACTGCAAATAAAAACAAAAATATGGAGACACACGATAGTTCTCCCTCGTGGGCTGCTCATTCCTTCCCTCCACCCCCGAACCCCTCCAAGTTTTTTTTTGCTCATGACATTTTGACCGTTGGTCACCGTGATAACAAAATTGTTACACAAAATATTTAGCCTTAATTCTGCTACAAGAAACTTGCTAGGCGTATCTTACATCAAGAAGCCATTATCCCCAAAATTGTGATAGGATGACATCATATACGGAACTAAACGTGTGTTTCATCTAAATACGTATAGTTTTAAACCAACTAAGCTATGTTCTTAATTTCGAGTTCAAGAGGCCTCGAAATTGATGTCGCAACTCTTGTCCTTGCATGTTTGCTGGGGCCAATAGCCAATCTTAAGAGTCTTTATGTGGCTAATCTTCCATAGGTTACATTTATCAATGTCTTGTAATTTTATTACCGTTTCCTGCCTCTATAACCTTCTAGAAACTTTTATTTTCTATAACACCCTTGTTATTGCGCGGTTGTCAGGGGTTACCAACCGTATTTAAGCAAAGAAGCCAGCATGCAAAATCAGAAACCCTTGGGCCAGCCAACTGGCTGGTCCTCTTCGACCATTCCTAGGTCTCCCAGTTAGGGGGATTTGGGGTTAGGCCTCCAGTAGGCACAATTGTGGTTAGGCCCCTTTAGCCTAAACGTTCCCTCAATCTAAACAAGCCTATTTTCCTAACCCTAACTTAAGCCCAAAGTTCCTCTGCTTTAAGAGTTGTGTCAGTCTAATTTACTTGCTCTCCCACTTTGTTATTTTTCGTCAATTGGCAGCTATTAACGATAGGCTAGAATGGCATATTTATTTTGGAGATACAGGTTTTCTGAGCTGAATTGTTTCACAATAAGGGGCAGTAATAATTGCGTGCGCGACCGCTGATACTCGGTAAATGAACAACAATTATAAGGCCAATGCGCCCCCTTTTATTGTGGAATGCCGCATTGTTGGCGGTTTGATTTTGACTTTCGTTGATGAGTCAAAAAAAGAATCCATGTTTCAGCTAAAAGCAGACTATTTTAAGCCAAACGAACGACAGTTGAACAATTTCGCAATGCCCAGTACCGAGTTGAATTGTTTCAAAGGATTACCGTAAATCCCCGAATTTAAGACAATGGTCTTAAAAGCGAAAAAAAGGGGTTACTGAAAATGTTTCGTTTGTAAGTTTATAAGTTTGACCAGGGTCTTAAATTCGAACCATGCTTTTGAAACGCATTCCCTGGTCCTATACAACTAACATTTGAATTTTAAAACTTGTGATCGTTTTGCTAAGGTACCGATCGACAGAACTTCTGTTCAACCACATTTTTAAACATAATTAAAAGCCTAATTTGGCTTGTCAATCGTACTTGATTTGGCATTTTAATTAAACAGATGTCAGAAAATGAATTCAATTAATCTTATGAGCCTACATCGTTGTACCTGATATCGTTAGGCCTAATCAGTTTGATGCGTTTTCAGATTTTAATGGGCTACCTACCTAATTGCTACTAACGTTTCAGGAAGTGGGTTGCATTAATGACCATAAAATCCCAATAAAAATGGTGATTACTGAAGCAGATTTTGAGGCTCTCTGCTAATGGATGCTAAGATTTTATTATCATTAGGTTGCTTGCGTGTTCAGACTAGGCTTACAATACACGTGTGCTTGTAGCATGAGCAGCCATCTTGGATAAAAAGTACGTTCGTTTGGAATCCCAGTGCAAGCCTGTATAGTATCGTTCCACTTGACCATGGTGCATGCAATATATCCGCAAAACGAAAATCTTAAAGCATGAAAAGCTCTTCTGAGATGCTTATGCATACGGACAGCAAAGATTTTCAGGCTATACTTTCCTATAAAATCGAGAATTTTTCCTGTTACCAAATAATTATTGTAGGATGTGAAAGAGTAACTAATTTATTTTACATTTAAATAAAAAAAAAATGAAACTGAGTACACATTTACATTATTAAATTATGATTTTCTATATTCAATTCATGAAAGAAAATATAGATAAATTAAATTTTTAAATATATATTTAAAAGTATATCAGTGAAGAGAGCCAGTTGAACTGAACAAGTAAAGTACAATAAAAAATATATTTCCTGACTTGCTGTTTCATAACTACAGTATTATGCGTCATTGTTTCTGTACTGCATGTTTCTTTACTGCTAAATATAAAAATTTGAGTAAATTTCTTGTAGGCTATTCTGCATTTACTTTTTAATTTACGTACTTTGAGCTTAATTTTTTTAATTACCGTTCTGCAGAGGTGTCTGGGCCCCCCCCCCCCGAATACCACGCGACCACAATAAAATGTTTAAAGGTGAATTTATTTAACATAATGATGAAGTTAAGTTGCCTTTAAGAATTACGCGTTCGAACAGCACATTTTGGTAAGTCGTTGCTTATCCTTCCTCAGCTGGAGGGCAGGACAAAATACGAGGTCCGGTGAAGATCCAGCTTTCCAGATCGATCCGGAAAACCTATCGACGGCTCAGGATCTGGTTTGGATTCTGTAAACCTGGGTTTGGTCGATCCACATATATTTTTTATTCCAAAGTTGGATATGAAATGCTTGCTATAAAACAACAAAAACTACAACAACAACAAAAACCAACACAACAGTTCTTTCAAGGCAGGCTTCAAGTAGGGTGCGTCCCATTACAGAGTGTCTTTTTTTTTTTTTATTTCTGATGGTAGTTATTAGTGTTAGACAACTGGTAGAATACAAAATCAATGTGCTATTTTAGGTTCACTTAAAAGACCATGGTCTTGTATACAAGTCACTGTCTTATGTTCGGATACAAGACAGGGATATTAAATTCGAAAATATACGGTAACTTACAGCAAGGGCTTACTTGCTTACTGAATGCTGGCTTTCTCAGTGATATATGGTTTTTTTAAGCCTTCAATCCTTAAGGCCTAAGGATTAAGCCTTGCATCGAGCAGGGGGGGGGGGAGGCAGAAGCTGATACGCTTTAGAAATTTTGGCAGCTGAAAGAGTGATATTTTAGTCCAGAAGTGAATTTTACGTATATGTGAACGCTCCCTTATGTCGGTGTAGATAACATTCCTGTTGTGAATACTATTCGGTTCGCACACACATCCTACTTGTTAAATGTTAGTGGCATATTGATTGGAGCGTACCGTGCAGCAGCGTTCCTAATGTTCCGAGCAGGAAAGGCACCTCACATACACTGTAGGTACGAACCCTACACCACAGCGTGTGTAATTACTCCCACTGTTAGGTGTAGATTGGAATCCTACCATCTCCGAATAAATCTATCGTTTTATTAACCTACGTCTGCCACTGGGATAATTCCGATTTTTTTTATAATTTGCACATGGACGGGCCAGCTATTAGTTGGTACAAATGAAACTATGAATGTACCGTCGTCGCTGTTAATTTGTAATGGCCGGCATCTTGAAATCCAGGCATGGCAGTGCTGTACCAACGGGGGCTTCCCCCCACAAAAAAAATGGCAACAGGGGCGCCAAATTCGGGTGTTCAAATTTAGAAAATAATTATCTTTTTAAAATTTACTTTAACTGATCAGCGGTTATAAGTAAAGTGGGTAAATGAACAAAAAAACAGTCACCAGAATTCATCACCTAGCAGTATCCGTTGTCAACGTCCGGTATTTTCTTCCCAATTCCGTAGCAAGCCAGCCAGCCAGCCATGCCAGCCAGCCACGTGACTGATAGATAACCCTCGTTAAGGAGGAAGCGATTAGTAAAAACGTGGATAAGTTGGGGTGGGTAGTATTTGACTGGCAGATTTTTCACTGACAAGTGTAAGCAAACGGACTCGGGGGTGCAGGGTTGGACCAAGAAAAAATTACGTGCAGAAGAAAACAAAAAGATGCAAGAGCATCTAAGGAAAAATTCGTAAAAAAAAACAGAAGGTACCGTGTATGTAATAGTGTATGATTTTCTCCTGGACTGTGTGCATCGCGTTAAGATTGTCTTTTTTTTTTTACTCGGGGCTTTTATGATCTTAAAACATTTATACTGTTACCAAATATCAACCTAATGTTTTAATTATTTTTTTCCCTGGCTTTCTCTTATAATAGTTTGTGCAGTTAGGATCTCCCCTTTCGGAAATTTAGCGATTTGACTTGTTGTTCTCAATACTCCTTAAACTACGGCATCAATGGTTATTCTTACAAATTACAGCGCGCCCATCAAATTGGGACAACCTGTTATTTTTTCGGGTTTGACTGTTTTGGCAAAATTGTATCATCGGTTCAAATATCGAACATTTTGCTTCATTCATTACCAGACCTAACTAAAAATGTTTTATCTCTGCAATGTTTGTCGTGAATTACAATTGCAAGTAACTGACAAATGATAAAAACAAAAAAACTATTAGTTCATTAAAATACTAACGCTGTTGTAGTTTACGTTCATGAGACGTACGCTATGTACAATGTGGTTAGAGTTGGTCTGCGTGTTTGGAGAGGGGCGGGGCGGCCAGCAGCGATTTCTGAGTCCATGCTGTGCAGCCACACAAATGGATTCACGACAATTCGGTCCCCGACAATTCGGATCCAAAATTATACAAATAGTCCGACAATTCGGTTGTAAAGTATATACCCCGCACAAAAATACGGACCCGCAAGAAAAAAAATACCTTTCTACATAAATAAAAATAAGTTAACTTCCATGAAGTACTATAAAATCTATTTTCATTTGTCATCGCTTGCACACCAGCCACGTCAGCGCAACCAGACCATGGGGGAGGGGGGGGGGGAGGCGCTGAATGTCGAACGAGAACGATAAACATCCTGAAGCCATGCCAAAGAACTACCAGAAACTCACTGCCGGAAAAAAATATGAAGACTGAAACTCTGGGTGTGCTCTTTAACTAACATTTTTACAATTTTTTTTTTATAAACTTGGGACCAAATTGTCGCAGGACTTATTTTTAAAAATTTGTTTGCTGGTACTGAATATTATGGGACCATGTTTTCAGATCCGAAATATCTGGCACCCGTCCAAATAAGTCATCATTTTTTGAAGAGTTTAAGAAGTTTTTTTTTTTTTTTGGGGGGGGGGGCAAACCCGCCGGGGGGGCCTAAAAATTACATTTTCCCCCCCCCCCCCCTATTCGCTGACCGTGGCCTGGCCCTGAATCCGGGCTATTTTGAAATTCTGCATATTATTGTCCGATTTCTTAATTTAGAACGGAGACGAAACAGTTGATATCAAGTAAAATAGTGAACGTGCTATCATCACTAGTAATTGCTATAATGGCCACCATCTTTGTGGCCATTTTGAAATTAAGCTCCTATCGCCCGATTTCCTTCAAATTTAGAACGGAGACGAAATAGTTGATACCTAGTGAAACAATGAATGAGCCATCGTCACTTATAATCTCTAATGGTCGCCATCTTCAAATCAGATGGCCATTTTGAAATTATGCTTATTGTAGTCCGATATCTTTCAAATTTAGGATAAAGAAGATGTAGTTGTTACCTATTGAAACAATGTTATGTGCCATTGTTATTATTAATCCGCCCAAAACCAAAACTGGTAAGAGAAGCCGCCAAGTTTACAAAATGGGTCGGCCTTTCAAAGTAGTGATATCATTCAACCAGGGAAAGACCGCCAAGGTTAATCCTATTAGCCAAGTTAATCGCACCTACTAATAGTTCGAAGGTTAAATGAAAACTAGAAGATTGCTAGCGGTAGCAATCTTCAAGTCTTCATTTAACGTCCAAAGTATTATTCGGTGCCATTAACTTGGCTAATAGGATTAACCTTGGTGGTCTTTCCCTGGTTGAATGATATCACTACTTTGAAAGGCCGACCCTTCTTGGAAACTTGGCAGCTGCTCTTATAGCAGTTTTGGTTGTGGGTGGATATCACAACTTTTATAGGCCTGTGAATACACAGAATTCCACTGTCTAATAGTGACCTCTACCTTTTTTGTCTGGAGTGTCTATAAATTATCTAATTCATAATTCTTACGTTTGGTATTGCCCAATTAGACGTTACACCAGCCAAATGGACATGGTTTGGCGTATTGTATGCCCATGTTTCGCATGCTTAAGTCTATTTAATCCGATTTTTGAGCGCACTGGCTAACAAACGCTGATTTTCGTTCGCTTCGCTGACTCAATCAGCGCATCCCCCTTCACTTGGCTCGCCCGAGGTAAACGTTAATCATTATGAACACATACTACAAACTCACGGAATGGTAAATGTTCATACAGTTCTAATATTCTGGTGGAAGACAAAGATTACTAAAACTAATCAACTCGTCAGCTGTTTAAAATTAGTCGTCACTTACACTAGACTGCAAGAACAGTAAGTCTACATAAAATAAAATGTCCGCGTCACGTTATTGAAGACACTTTTTCTCCATAAAGAACACGCTCCCACCTGTGCTGACGATGTGCATTTTGTTTCCTAATATTTTTTCCAGCAAAATTGTCCCTTTTATCGTGGTGGGGCAGATAATTCAGTTTGGATTCGTGTACCGTACAAAACTATTTGCAAAAACAGTGCATTCTGACAATATAAGTACTGAAACGATAAGCGTGCAACACTTATAATCTACTGTTTAATGACAATACAAACAATGGTTACAACAATAATTTTGCACTTACGAGCCACTTCAGGGCCACGTGCTTCTAGCTGCAACCCCCATTTTAGAAAAAGGCAATTCCCCATATGATGCTTTACCTGTCTGCCGAAATTTAGATCTGGCAACTTTCCCTAATGAGCTGTAGACGTGTCGTTATACCCTATGAGAATTAACATGGGAACCTGTGAACTAGTTACTAGTTACTAGTCACCTGTAACACAAATCAACGTTATTGAGGACACTTTTTCTCCATGAAGGACACGTTCCCACATTTTTGTGTTGACGTTTTCTTCGTTACTTGACCGAAGACACCTGATTCAAACGATTTGCAAAGATTTCTACCGCATGGAGAAATTACACCAGTATGCTGAAATCACGTATAAGTTGGTTTCAGTTAAAAGACACGGTCTGCTAGTGAGCCGCCATCTGATAATAACACTCTAACAATTACGCTCTGACAGTTAAGCTCCAACAACAATAAAACGTTTACTTGGCGGCGACACACTAGCGTGTGTCTAGATTTGTAATTCCTGATTTCTTGCAGCAGGTAGCCATTTTGAAATTATGCTTATTATTGCCTGATTTACTTTAAACGGAAAAATTGAAAACGTAAAATCAAAAATGAAAAAGGAAGTTGTACACTCCGTTTCTAGGTTGGATGAATTACGTTATTCTCGTTGCACGTAGTACTGTAAATTGCACTGTTTTATAGTTCAGCTACAATTCTCAAAGTTTTTGTTAATAAACAAAAACGAAACGTTAAATGTTAAGAGTAAGGGTTTAACAGTCAAAACCTAGAAGGAACACGGACAAACTTTGACAGTAAGGCCCTAGGTGTAAAATTTTGTCAGTAAGAGGATGGTAAGCATTAGACCCTTACTACCCGGTGGCCAGCTTTCGTCGTTAACAATACGAGAACAATTAAATTTATTGAAAGTTTTTAAAGATATTCGAAGCACAAAACAGGTGTACACGTCCCATCTGTTATATTTACACAGTTGGATTTACAAAATTCGTTTACTAAGTCATTAAGAAAGTCCAATGTTAGTGGGTTGTGCGTTTCCTGCTTTGCTTTAGGTAGAAAATCTTTTTTTTCGTTTTGGTAACATGACAACGTCTTCGCAGCAGAGAGCATTATTTGTTGTCATCAATTACTTTAAATGTATTAAATTCGTACAAAGATAATCAGAAATTCTACCATTAAAAGTCAAATGCCAAACTTCAGAAGAAAATTGTGTTCTTAAAGTTCTTTAAAGATATTCCAAGAACAAAAAAAAATAACCTGCTTCATCGGTTCATACACACCATCTGTCCGAATAGGCTAGAACTATGTTTACAAAGTTAGATTTACAAAATTAGCTTACTAAGTCTTTAAGCTAACCACCGGGTAGTAAGGGTCTCATGCTTACCACCCTCTCACTGACAAAGTTTTTCACCTAGGCCCTTACTGTCAAAGCATGTCCGTGTTCCTTCTAGGTTTTGACTGTTAGACCCTTACTCTTAACATTTAACATTCCGTTTTTGTTTATTAATATGAGTTAATGCTGACGTGCTGGTTTGGGGATGCCACGACTGTTTACGTGTGACAGGTGCACGATACTACTTTTTTCCTTGGGACTGTAAGGTAATAAACTTTATCTTCATGTTTACTTCTAGTTAGTGGATTAACGATTGTGCTTTAAAGTATTCATGCTTCCATAATTGGATTTGCTGCACAGCTGCCCATTAAAGCCATATAATTGGCAATAAGTCGTCTTTAA
>JAHWFP010066894.1:0-18265 GCA_023313725.1 Lithobius niger | reverse complement strand
GGGGGGTAGGGGTTTAAGGTGCCCGGGGCATGGAGGGGGGGGGGGTTGAGTTGCATTCTTCTGTGGATTGGATGACAAATCGTTGACCAAGGTCGTGCGATTTTGTTCTTTCTTCTCCAGAGCTCCTGAACCCTCGTTTGAAAGAAATCGTACAGCGAAACGGTCGATTGTCGTTGTAATGAGGTTTCGTGGTATTTGTTTTCCCCCGCACTGTTTTTCTCCTTTTGTTTGCTCGCGTTTTTAGGAGAGGAAAAAAACTGCCCCCGTTTTTTCCCCCTGCATTATTATTATTTGTTTTAATTCTTTTTCTCTAGCGTATTCAAAAATGCACCTTCTGTTTCCCGAGGCCGCACGTTCTAGTGAATATTTTATTTGGGTAGCGGCTTCTCTGCTGACAGTTCCCAGTTTCGCCGCTAGATGGGATGCGTGGCGCAGCCTCTCGCTGCGGACCCGCGAAGTTGACGAAGCATTCGAACAGCGTGGAGTCCGAAGTGGGCCAGATCTAGGTGAAAAATAGCATACGTGATTAGTTTGGACAACATGGCCGCCAAAAGCACCGCTGATTCGGTTGATATCAGTTACATATCCCAAAAGAAGGCCGCCTGAGATACTGCCACTCGTTTTCTTGAAACCCTTTCTGGCTACACGAAAGTCTTGGTCTATACACATTTGACTTTTAAAACGTCACGAGTGGCAGGGTGACAACTTAAAAAGTTATTTAAAATTGGTTGTAAAGCTAGTGAAAAGTTATTTAGAGTCGATTAAGGCTCTTATGCGAACGGTTTGTCTGTCTTGTCTGTGTGCGCCATAACTTTTGAACGAATTATCAGATTTATGTAAAATTTTGCACACAGATTCTATGCCACATTTCTAGATCTAATTTCGAAAATGGGTCTTATCTGTCGGGGAAATCCCCCTCTAGAAAGAAAAAAAATCGTCGTTCGTAGCAAACGCGTTGAGTTCATATTTTTCGTCAGCCGAACTGACGTCACCCACCGACCGCCCAATGACTGGCAACTGTATAGCTATCTTGCCTAACTTATTCTAGGTCTTTGACGTTGGCACGCTGCCCCACTGATACGTACGAAATAGCTGGATAACAAAGTCAGCCTAAATGCCGGCATGCGAAATTAACGTAGACCTTGACTACTTGTTTGCAAATCGTTCATGACGTTAATACGTAGAATTTAATGACTTTAGTAATTGGGGAGAGGGGAGAAGAAATATTTAAAACAAATCGACTCTAACTATAATTGGTTTAACAGGTTTGTTATGTTTAAAACTGCTCTAATTGCCAATAGATGTCGTGCCCTGCCTGCCGACACGCTTCCGTCGCGTAGCATGGCGTCCATACTGTCTACCCCCCCCCCCCCCCCCCCCCCCCCCCCCTAACATTTCCCACAATCAGGCCTGGTGGTACCGTACCGTACATGGTAAGAGGTTCACGAAAGTAAAATTGTTGTTGATTGCTTTACAAAAGTCGCCATGTTTGAGAAAATTTGAATGAACATGAAACACGATTGAAACAATTTTGACGCATACTCAGAATTGGTGCAGGAACACAGCGGGGTGGTATTTTTCTTTTGTAAATACGTCAATCTTTTTCCCGTCGTAGTATCCGAGGTACGCAGCGATAGTTAGTGTGCAACTGTTAGGAGAATGTAAGCACAGGAACGAAGTATGTGGGAAGAGGCAAGTGCAAAATGCACAAATTCAACACAACCCGACGTTTCGAGCCGAATTCATCTCATTATCAAGGGAATAAAAAACGCGGAACACTTAAAATTGCACAACGGTGCAAACAGACAGCCGAATTCAAGCAAAATTCCCTAAGTCAAAACAACAATTGGAACAATTAAAAAAAAAAAGAGAATTAAAAAATTTAAAAATTAAAAAAATTAAAAATTAAAAAAATTATAAATTAAAAAAAATTGTGCTGAAAGCCACTTCTTCTTGTACTTTCAGCACAAAGAGGGTCACTCTCCTCTCCTTTTTTTAAGTTTTTTTTTTTTAATTTTAACGTTTTTAAATTCTCCTTTTTAAAAATTGTGCGAATTGTGGTTTTGACTTACGCAGTTTTGCCAGCATTTGGCTGTCTGTTTGCACCTTTATGCAATTTTAAGTGTTTTATGCTTTTTTTTTCCCTTGATGACGAGCTGGAGTCAACTCGAAACTCCGGGTTATGTTGACATTGTGAACTTTGGGGTTCTCTTTTTCAACATACTCTTCTAGATAAAACAAAATTCACGTGTCGTCGTGTAGCCGGGAGTCGAATCCGGGTCTTTTATCAATCACGTGTCGAACGAATGCTTCAACCACTGACCTACCACCGAACTATCCAGGTCGCCGCAAATTGGGCTTACCTTAGCTATAACGTCTGCCACAAGCCTTGACTATTAATTTGGCGAGAGGCTGCACACAGACACTTACGGTAGTCCCCGGATGCTACGACGGGAGAACATTTTATTTAACGTTTTTCTTCATTCTTGATACAATGGGACAAGTTGACCAGTCCGTCACACGTCGAACACATGTTCTACACGTACTCATACCGTAAATTTCCTTTCTAAATTTGTTATTGTGCGCGCGGCGTATCTTGAGTCCTGCAGGTATTTCACGATCGGCTACGTCTTCCTGGAGAGAGCAGCTTTAATCGACGGCCGCCATTGTTTTTGTAACCATTTTGGATATCAGCAAGGCACTCTGCTACCAAAACCATACAATCGGTTATTTGTGTTCAGTGTGGGGAGAACTCAAGATACACCACGGACACTTATAGTAGCCGGTCTCCAGTTGTAGCCTGTCTCTAATTGTAGACGGCTCCAAACGGCTTGATTTTCAACCAGTGAACCAGGCTACAAATAAAGGATTTCCAGTATTCACAAACGTCAATTAAATTATTAATAATATCAACTGAAAATAAAGGGTAACTTAACAGTTACTAAAACTATTTATCGTAGAATAACAACAGTAAGCAAACAGGAATGTTTTTTTTTTTTTTGTATTTGAATTTTAAAAAAAGACAGTCGTAATCAACTGTAGGTTAACGTGAACTGCAAATCGTTCGTATTTTTGACGAGTGCAAATTCTTAGTTTCTTTTTCAGCGAATTATTGAAATTCATATTCGTAAAATTCTCAGGAAAACCACTAAAAGCGCTAGGAACAATAAATATTATCTGCTTCTTTTACATATTCTTTTCCAAAATGAGGTAATGTAACTCGATAAAGTATACATTTTCTAACGAATAACAAGCAAGCGTTTTCTAAAACAAAATGTGTAGTTGTATAGATCCAGTTTGCCAACATACAGGCATACTGGATTTTAAATTACTACATAATAACGCCAACTAACTTCGAATCTACAATTTAGCAACGATAAAAAGGACATTGCAACTATATTGCAATAGGTAATCGCAAATATCGGAAAGTAATGTATGATAATCGTTCGGCCGTAATTTAATTACCGCCCGGCCCAATTATATCCGTGAATTATATTCTAATTAAATACAAGTGGCGTGGTAATGGGGGATTTATAACGAATCAGTTCAAAAATACAACTCTGAGATGAACGAATGAACGTAAAATTGGCCATAAAAAATACAATTAGGATTAAACGGCAAAAATTTTCAATTGAAGATAAAATTTCTTTACACTGAAAGTGACTTAAAAAAAGACTTAAAAGTCCAACTGGAGTTTGGGCGCGGTTTTTGGTGACGTCACTCCAGAGCTTCGGCAATGTATTGCTGCAGTGCAGGCGCGGTTGCTATAGCGACCAGAGATGCTGAGTTTCGCTACCGTATCCTAGCAACCGACCGAATGCAGAGGCCAAATTTTCCAACAACGCGGTTGCGATGGGCCGGCTGGCTTCCTCAGTAAATAGTTACTTAGCGAGACTTAAAACCAGAAAATCGTTCTGTAAAATGACAAAAATACCTCAATGTTCGCTTATTAAATAACGATCGGCTAATTAGAGAAGTTGGGTTGTTTTAGGTTTGGTTAGATGAAGTTTTTTACGTTCCGTTGTTACCTGTGCGACGTAAATTGTTTAAAAAGATTATGGGTTTGAGTGGTGGTAACTAGTGAGGCTAGGGTTCCTCGCTCTTCCATTGATCCAACCATGGGCCAAAAATGAACAGACATTCTGACAGACAGACATAGAGACAGACAGGAGACGGTGGGACAGGCGTGACTACTCTTACTTCCGGTTCGACGCCGCTGAGCTTTTATTTTAGTGTAATTTTTTTTTAAAAGATAACGATTTTTCGATTTTTCGTTCTGGATTGGATTTTCGGAAATGCGAGATATTGAGAATGTTGGCTTTCGAGGGAGATTTTGTGCCAGGGAAGGGATTTGTGTTGTACACGAATGGTGACTAATCACATCATCACAACCGTGTTCAGAAAATGATCGACTTGCCGTGATGGTGTGATTTCTTATGTTTGTTAAGCATCAGTTCCAAATACGGTATTCCCATGATGGTGTCGAAGTTTTGAAATTTAAAGGCGATCCTACAATAAGCCCGGTATCGACGAATGTATATACGGGTCAGAAACCACAGGTCACCTACGAATGTCACCACGTGACATGGGATTGTTCCGAGTTCTCAATCGCATGTCACTCCAACCGTGTATGTTCGCCGATCAGCGCGCACAATGTGGACCACTCTGCGGAGTTTTCCAGGAAACACTTCAAACCGATTCTCACGAATGTAATCGCTGTAGTGAGTGTGATCCATGTCCTAGAAGTTTCAAAGGCCCCATCAGTTTTAATTTCGGTCCTTTTAAAGTAGTGATATCCGACCCCAAAATGGCTGCCACCAAGTTTCTGAGTCCCAATCACAATCATTCGATTTTTTTTGTGCATAATAAAAAATATTAAAAAACGCATTAAAAAAGGGTTGATCTTTCTCTCCCTGGCGCAGGAAATCCGATGTTGGCAGAAATTCGAGGGTTGCCATTCCTCCTATCAAATTTAACCAATCATTTCTTTCTTCTCCGTTACTGCTCAACTGTTTGCAACACTGAAAGTCCCTCACACTGTGAAAGGAAGCCCCTAAAATCGTCTGTTGGCCTGCAAATTTTCAACTCTGTTTTCGTAGTAGATGACTTGAACTGAGTCCGAATACATGCATTCCTTTGTGTGATTCGTTTATGATCCTTTTTTTGCGTTCCTCGAGTCCAGATTTTGACGAGCTGTGATCCTGGACAGATCATTCGCATTCTCTCATTGGCAATTCAGCCTAATTACAACGTGTGTCGTTAAATTTCATACGCCTATAGTATCATCGGCCTATCTTGAGTTCTCCGCAGAACGAACACAGTGGACGAACGAACATTGTACGTTTTCAGTAGCAGAGTGCCTTGTTGATATCCAAGATGGTTACAAAAACAATGGCGGCCATCGATTAAAGCCACCCCCTCCGGAAAGACGTAGCCGCTCACAAAATACTTGCAGGACTCAAGATACGCCGCGCACACAATAATGTACCTTTAAATTGTGTAATTGTAATACAACCAAATATCGTTCATCCGCTTATTCACGGCTAGTTAAACGGCATTTACTTTAACTTCTGTGCGCGTATAGCGATACTGTTTTGTTTTTTTGTGACAGGTAGTCCAAGTTTTGTTGGTGACTTTTCGCGATACTATCCGAAATGGTTAACTAATTAACGATACTAATACGGTAATCATTTTTAAAGGTATTTAGCCAAAAAATAAAATATTTATCGTACTATGAGGATCCCTAGTTGTATATTTCGTTTTCTAAGGAGCGAACTGGTACCACATTTTCACCGCTTTTTTAAGACATTCAATAGAAAATCCGTAGAATTTCTGATTTTTTGCAGTCTTATTTATTAGTGGCCGCTCTGACATTATTAAATGAATTCCGACTCTAACATGTTTTATGGAATTCAACGTCTTTACTCGGTTGGCTCAATTTTAAAGAAAAGAAGGAGAAAATGCAGTCACTGAAATACAGCCTGCAGTCACCTAACTTTATGAGCTCTATCAATTCAGCACCACCACTTCGTGCGACCATATACCCAACTAAATACCGACAATTAGTGCTGCTCGATAGTGCAAGAAAGTTAGAATTAGTGCTCATTCAATAAAAGAATTAGAACATTTTCAAAGGTGCCGGTGCCAAATTGATCCAGAAGCACCTGCACCTGCACTGACCACCTCCAAGCATGTCTCATTTTTAGTGCTCAATTATTGCTCGAAAATCAGAATTGGTGCTCTTTCAATAAAAGAATTATAATACTTTCAAAGGTGGGTGGAGATGATGGACCAATTCGGCACCGCCACTTTTCAAATTGTTATAACTCTTTTATTGAACGAGCACTAATTGTGATTTTCGACCACTAATCGAGCACTGAAAATGGGACATATTTGGAGTCGTTCGTGCGGGTGATGCGACAGCACGAACAGGTCCAACCCATCAAAAGAGTGGTAATTTGCGGTCTTGTATAGCACTAATTCTAATTTTCGACCACTAATGAGAACTAACCGAGCACTAATTGTCGGTCTTTAGTTGGGAATGACTACACGACGTGGTGATGCTAACATGATAGAGCTTCTTTTAATACACTTGCCTTTCGTTGGAGTGGTGTGAACAGGGTTCGACTGGCAGCCCGATTTTTTTCCAGGTAACTATTGTGTGCGGGGCGTATCTTGAGTCCTGCAAGTATTTTATGAGCGGCTATGTCTTCCTGGAGGAGGCGGCTTTAATCGACGGCCGCCATTGTTTTTGTAACCATCTTGGATATCAGCAAGGCACTCTGTTACTAAAACCGTACAATCGATTATCCGTGTGCCTTCTGCAGCGAGCTCAAGATAGTTCGCCAACACTATAACGCGATGCCTTTATCGATTTTGCCAGTTCGTATCCCCGTTGCGCCACTCTGACGTAACGTATAAGAGCACTGAAGTGGCTGTAACGGTACAACGTTATTTCCATTATACGGTTTTAGCTATCTGGCTTGATTTCGTCTATCCTTTATATAATTTTCAGCGGTACATGTTGTATTCGATTTCACAGGTCAATTCGAGTGATTTACAGTGAACTTGTATACAAAAAAGCCTCAATAGCGCTGAAACAAACATTGGGTTATTAAACCATCATCGTACCAACCAAAACAACATGATTGATAAAAAATAACACGAAAACTCATATTTCGTTGTTCATTGGCCCTAAGTTTCGGCCACTTTATCAACAACAAAAAAACAAGCGGCTACTGCGACTGCCTAGTCGCACCGGTCTTCTGTACAGTTCCTCCACTTCCAATGTTGAGGCGCACACCTCTATCACGCACTACAACAGTTATCCTTATTATACTAATCTAAACGCAGTAACCATCACAATTGCCGGTTAAAAATGTGTTAGCTCTTAGGCCTACTTTACATTTTAGACGATAATTGTCAGCTTTTAGGCCTAATTTTAACCAGCAGTTTTAATTTCGTAAGTAGCAGCTAACGGAGATTTGGATTGTATAGTAAACATATTAATTTTTGCAGCACGGTGCGCCTTCGGGTACACGGTTACAGTGTTACAACGTAACGCGCAACGTAGCCTGTATAGATCAGTGGTAGTAGGGAAGTAACGAGAGAGACGCTGTTGATGAAGCCTACAGCGACTCGTAGCAACTTGACGTTGCCGTGGTAACATGATTTTAAGCCTAATTTTAATTTTTTAGGCCTATATCTTTTTAATGCAGTTTTAACTTCTTCGGTAACAGATAGGCCTAATGGAGAATTTGGTTCGATGGTAAACCTATTCATTCATGCAACAATGCGACTAGACTAATTTAAACGAAGCTAAAATCCATTTGTTTTTATTGCGTGTTATCTTAGGATTTCAATTCGACGATCAAATGTTATTATTTAGTTTAGTTACGTTGAAGAAGACTATTTAGCTATAAGGAAGTAACGATGTTTTAATTTACCATGGTATTTACCTAATCTCTCACACTGAATCTAACGTTGTGAACCGTGGTTAACTCTACCCGGTACCGTTGCGAAGTTGAAAAAAAGCGCCGGACCGATGGACAAAGTCGTAGCAATAGTCTTTTCAGCCGGTACGGCTGTACAGAAGACTAAAAAATTAGTAAAACATCACACCTTCATTATCGTACACAGTGTGAGGCCCCCCCCCCTTTTTTTTTAATAACTTAGTTGAAAAGACATGCCGGTTCCCGCATTGCCGGTTTTTTTGATAATCACAGTTTACGGAGGCGGCGGCAAGATTCCTAGTTCCTACCGAAAAACTACAAACGACGCAGACCCTCCCATCAAATGAATCGCGGCCATGCGGGAACCGGCGTGTCGTTTCAGCTAAGTTATAAAATAAAATAAAGGGGGGGTCCTTACATTGTGTACGATAATTAAGGTGTGATGTTTTACTGATTTTTTTAACTGTTTCTTCTGATAAAGTGGCCGAAACTTATGGCCAATGTCCCAGAAAATATCAAGTTTTAGTGTTATATATATTTTACCATGCATGTTGTTTTGGTTGGTACGATAAAAGTTTAATAACCCAATGTTTGTTGCAGCACTATTGAGGTTTTTTTTCTCCATAAATCTGTTGAAGCGCTTGTTTCTCCTCGTAACTTTACAGTGAAAACATTTCAAAATAGGAAAGGAACAGTTGCAATCCGCTATATATACTCAATCAGCTGTATGTTCGAATCCCACCCTCGTCGCCAATTGATGTATATTTAACTTAACACATTTCTCATGCTAACTAAGCATACTATTCTAACTAACTAGGAAGGGAACAACAGGTGTTGATGGCTGGCTAACAAGCAAGCTTTAATGGGGCTAACACAAGTATATATTACATAGGTCATGTGATCTCCAAGATGCTGATTGGTCAAACAATATAGATAAGTGGCAGGTACACATAACAGCAGCAAATCAGATGTAAGGACATGTAAGTACCAGGCTGTAAGTATACTATCATACATTGCAAGTGAACAAGGTGCACTAACTATTAACTGGAAACATGGGAACAGACCACATACAATATTAACCTTCATTGTCAGGGACATATAGATGTTTCGTTCGCTGTGCTTAGGTTTCCAGAGCACCCTTGCAAATCTCGCTATTCTTGTGCGCGCCGCTCAGTGGTAGTCAACCGATTAAACAAAAACAAACAAACAAACAAAAAAAGCAGTTATTGAGTTGGAAGAGGCAATTTCGAAGGCTTGTTTTCCACACGAGTTGCAAAAGGCCAACTGAAGTAGGTTAGCGTCTGTTGTAATTTTCCGATTTGGGGTTTCCGTTTGTTTTCCTTTCCGCCAACCAACCCTTTTTATAACTCCTTGAATGCGCTGATACAAAGACGCAGTCCGGATTCATAGAATGTGCCAACCCTTCTAATACTTAACGTTCAACTGAGGCATCATATAGCCAGCCCCCTTCCCGCCGTTCCATCGATCTGTTGTTTGGATCTGTTACCAGCGCCAAACAAACCGAATTCAACCCTTTCCCGCTTGCCAGAATCGCGAATCCAAGGACGAAAGTATAGTCGGGGAAGTTTTAAAGGTTTTGATGAAGGATTTGGCGTAGGTGGAGAGGATTTCTTTTCTCTTCTTTCGTTTTTCCTTCTTTTTTCCTTCTTTTCCTTCGTTCGTTGAGATCTCTTGCCAAAAACAAGATCAAGTTCCCGGTACTGAAAATGGCGAATTTTGGCTCTGGAGTTGAGTTTGGAGATTTCGAACTGGCGTGGAGATTTCGTTTTAAGACCGTGTCAACCCGAAACTGCCGGCTGCCACACTAGGAAAGGTGATTCTACTTGGCGCGACTCAAAACCAGGTTTCATCGTTAGGCGTAATTGGCCGACTGCATTCTTAGATCTTTTACATGTCGATTGTGGCATGTAAAAGATCCCTAGTAATTTACGATGGGATTTACCTAGCAAAATTATCCCTCTCTTATTCTAGCGTTATGGCTAACACTGGGTACGCGTCAAACAACAACCGCAGTCCTGGAAAAAGGAGTATTCCTTCAAGACTTCTTCACAGATTTCTTCCAAGATTGCGTTAAGCTGGGGCCAAGTGAAACATTGTTTCACGTCGAGTCCCAAACTCGGGATTAGAACCGGCGTTTTCTTGGTGTGGAGACGAGGGCACTGAGCAGTCGGCTGTGTCAGCCTGCTTTGACTTCAACTTGAACTTGCTTGAGGAGGAGCAAGTTTGTACACTCGGGGTTGAGAAGTTGTGCTGGACCGAATAATATCCCGCAGTTCATAAACAAAGACAAAATGTTCACCTTTATTGTAAAGCTTTGTTTCTACTTCCTTCACTGAATGAAGTCGAATTAAAATTCATTTTTTGTTTATGAACTGCGAATTTCGACGTAATCAGTATACAGGCTGCCTTAAATCACAACAGATATGTTTTTCTCCTCTCGTTCGTCAAGATCGAATTGACGACTACATCAAAACTGTTGTTTGGACGAAGTTTATTATTAGCTCATATATTATGCCATTCATTTTTCGAACTTTTTTCTAAAAATAGCCCACTTACGCAGGAATACAAAGTGTCTTACAGAGTTCATGTCCGACCAGTTCTGGAGTACGCTAGTTCTGTGTGGTGCCTGTATCTTCTTAAGGACATCAACAATATTGAGGAGTACAATGCCGTTTTATCAAAATGTTAAAGGACCTTGGTAATCCAAACTTCGTCTTTCATCTTCGTGGAGTCCCACAATTTCAATCCACAATCCGGCACATTGACCCTACATTTAATAAATTCTAAATTTCAATGCGGCGAACGGTTTTAAAAGGGAAGCACTTGCTGGAACACTAGGTGTGAACAACACACAGGCACCCATAATAATTTTCAGTAATGGGAGAAGAATGTGCTAGGGTTATATCGATTGTTGCACTAATTCTTAGAAAATTTCTTATAAAAGTGTGTGTGCTGCTGGAGGAATTGGGGGGGGGGGAAGGGGGAAGCGGTGGAACGTGGCTACAGGCTCCATCCAAGCTTAGAAACTATTCAATCTTTATCAGTTGAACAAGGTTTAACAGCTTGTAAGCTCGAGTGTGGTCTGTGCAGTGCTAGTCAGTGAACTAGCCTATACTCCTGATTAAGTCGTGGGGCGGGGCGGTCATCTCTTACGTCTAAAGATTTAAGTGGATCAACGCTAAGAAATTGTCCTTTTTGTATAACAAGAGTGGGATTAATAATACCCACCTCACCAGTTGCGGCTTGAAGCTAGATAGACTAGCCAGAGCCTGATCAAATACCATACTTGGTAAAACGCCTTGCTACCTGTAAGAGCTACCAGGGGCGTAAAATGCAATTTTTTGGCAGGAGGCATTTTTCATTTCTCTTTGAAAAAAATAAACAAACACCCGTGTCATCCGCGAACTTCAGTGAAGACCAGTATGCGGCTGTCTAAACGGAGAAATTTCACGCGTCATGATAGGGCCTGGAATCGAAGCCGTATCTTTCAATTTCGTGTCGATGTCTACTGTTTAATGCTATGCAAACTCCAAGGGGCAAGGTGGCCTGCTGGTAAGCATGTCCGTCTCATGCGCCAGAGATCCCGGGTTCGAATCCGGCCTGAGCCACCCCTAGAAGAGAAGGTCTATGTGATGGGTCGTGCTCATGTCGATTGTAGCATGTAAAAGAACCTGGAGATTTCCGATGGGATTTACCTAGCAAAATTGTCCCTCTCTCCTTCTAGCGCCACAGCTAACGCTGGATGCGCGTCAAACACTAAAGCTAAGCTACCACCACAGTATCTAAGATGGGCGCACACTGGTTTTCATTGCATTCCCCGGCTGCTACGACGGGTATTTCGTTTATATCATCTCACTGCGATTTCATTTTTCGTTATTCCTTTTACATTTGCCGTTTGGTTTCTAGTTTTACTTGCTGACGTGAAAGCACTCTAGAAACCCCGTAAAGATAAAGCGACCCGTCAAGTTTTCGCCGTAGAAAGTAGTGATATCAGAGCCAAAACGGCTGCCTCCAAGTTATCCGTCCCAACCCTGATCACTCAATCTTAACTGACACCTCGGTGATTGTCAGTTAAGCTTGAGTGAAAACGGTGCGGACCACAAACTTGTTGGCAGCCATTTTGGCTCTGATATCACTACTTTCTATGGCGAAAACTTGATAGGTCCCTTCACTCTTATGGGGTTTCTGTATGATATTTTTTTAACGAGAACTAGGCTATATTTTTAATTGTTACAATTTGCAGCTGGTAACAATGAATCTAAAACCGGTTTTCCGCTAGAAACTGTAAACATTTTCACTTGAAAAATGCATTTTTAAATGTGTAAACGCAGCAAGGATTCGGGAAGGGGCGTAAAATTACCACCATCACGCCCCCCCCCCCAATAATTTCTTGGTCCGAGCTCCGACTCAGTCCGGACAGTTGTCCTTTCTTTCTTTCGCACTATCACACCTTTTCGTATAAGGCAAGTCTTTAATGATGATTGCCAGCTTCGAAAACCCATTAACTGCTGACTTATCGTTTACTAATCTCTCACAACCTTATAGCAAATATCACGACCTCCTAAGTTCATGCGACTCGTGGCTGCTCATCCGTGAACACTCGCTGAGCCTTGCGCACAATGTGGGAATGCACTAATTAATCGCAATTCTACGGCGTATGACTTATAATTCGAGGGATTGCGTTGCTGGAAGCTTTCAATTTCACTGGATTTCTGAAGTGTAGAGTTGAGGGCCACGGGACTCTCCGGCTGGGCAACAAACAATGGTTGCAGCCATAGTGAATATAAATTTCAACCTTTAAATTTCGACAGTTAAACTTTCGTTCTTTTTCAAACGTACAAATGTTCGCACCCAATAGCGCAAAGTATTCCGTCCTTGCCTTTTTTAAGCGGCCTAGTTCTGCTAAGGCCGCTAAAATAAGTACCTTGGTTTTCATGAGTGTACAAACCTAAGTCGATGCATGCAGGTAGGTTTTTATTTGTTTGACCCCTCAAAAGTCAGATGCGGATCACTGATTTTTTTTTTTTTTTTTTTGGGGGGGGGGGGGTGTTTTTTTTGTCTAAAAAAATGCGATGAAAAATTCATATTTTCTGAGCCTGGCTTTCGCAGGCGCAAGGTTTTAATGTGATTTTGGACCCAACGTCAAATAAAATATTGTCGCTAAAAAAAAAGTAATAATAATAATAATAATACTAAAAAAGATTCAGAATCATAGAATCTTCGTTTTTGTATTTTTGTTTTTATTAAAATTTAAGAGCTGTTCCTTTCCTTGCGTTCGTAAAAGTCAGTTAAATCAATTCCGGTGTACAATTGAAATAAAAAAAATTAAGCTTCGTTTTTCTTTACTCCACATTAACCCTGTATCACAAAAACCATCCAATCGGCATCGTATCACTTATCGATAAAAAAAAAAATGAGAGTCCAGTACGCAGCGTGAGCTTTGTGAAGGGTCCCCAGGACCCTGACCAAAGTGTTATAGACAACCCAGCAGTTAGCACCGTCTCCTCCAGCATTAGCCAAGTTAACAAATACAGGTGGCCTTGTTGATGGGCACTCGTTACCTGATCCGTAGTAGGCTTTCTTTTGTCTACAGCCACCCTAGTCCCGCACAAAACGCTATGTTAGCTATACAAAGGCACGTTTAATGCCAGACTAAGGGGGGGGGGGGAGGTAGAACGTTCGCGATTTGACGCGCGAGCAATAATTCATTTAATTATTGACCCACAAAAAGGAGTGGTGTGGCCCGTAATTATCGACGCGGGCACTTACGAGAACCAGCGTTATTATTTTTATTTTTTTCACGGCATAATACTTGACGATAGAAGGTTGACTGTATCCTCTTGGATGCCGTACTTCTGAAGAAGCCTCACAGTTTTAATGGCCGAAAATTAATGGATTTCATAGATGTAACGGGCTGGAAATCTGATGTGTATTTCTTTTGTGATTTGGACAAGGATACGGTGTGAACACGAGGCCTACACCAGGAATACACTGCTTACAGACAGTTCACACAATTTGTCCAGGTCGGCCTCCAAATGAGCTGTTCACTTTAAAGCTGTTAATTTTAAAAACCGCCGCCCCTAGCTGCCAGTAGATGTCGCGACTAACCATACAAAGGTGCGATTAGCGCAGCCAATTCCCGAACAGACCTCGAAGAGGTGGGCCATCTTGGCGGCCATTTTGTCTACCCCCCCCCCCCAATATTGTTGTAGGTTCGAGTCGGAGAGTTTACTCGCCATGCTTAACAAAAAATAGGACTAATTGTGTTACGTTATGTAGCCTGGAAGTGTTTCAACTACTACTATACTAGCCCTCAGTTGGGCGGAGAATATCCCCTACCCTCCCCCCTCCCCTCCCCCCCCCCCCGCATCAAATCCTTGGTAGAGCCAACGACTTTGAATTGTATTGCTATTCCTCGAGAGGTTCAACAAAACTTGAAATCTCGTACACCCAAGATTTAGATTTACAAATCCGTTGCAAATCTTGTGCAAATCTTGTAAATCTTGGGTAAATTATCTAAATCTTGTGTAAATCATTAAAATCTTACAAATCTTGTACAAAAATCACGTGAATGTGGCATAAATCATTTAAATCTTACTTTTAAATCTTTAAATCCAAGAAAATCTTCATGTAAATCGTTAAATCTGTAAATCTGCAAAATCTTTATGTAAGTCTTTAAATCTTCTGCAAATCCGTGTAAAATCTTGGAAAAAAATCTCATGTAAATCATTAAATCTTACTTGAAATCTTTATGAAATCTTTAAATCCCAGCATATCTGGAAATCTTCATGTAAATCTTCAATTCTGTGTTAATCAGCACAACTTTATGTCAATCTTTAAATCTTCAGCAAATCCGTGTAAGTCTTGCAAAACTTCACGTAAGCATTAAATCTTACTTAAATCTTTTGTAAATCTTTAAATCCCCAGCAAATCCGTGAATTTCCGTAAATCCGTTGGAAGATTTACAAATTCACAAAGTCGAACCCCTCGCTATCCCTGCAGTACTAGGGATGGGTCGGTTTCATTTTTTTTACTTCGGTTCCGGTTTCGGTTTTCACGCCCACAAAACCGCGGTTTCGGTTTCGGTATCGGTTTTTGCCACCCTCCACCCCAACCAGCTATTTCTGGTTTTGTTCTTGTAACAGTAGTATTACTAGCTTCTAACTCACTCCTGCTTTCACTTTCAGCAGCGTCGTAGACCATGGGTCTAGCTATGGCACCTTTTTCCTCTACTATTTTCTTTTTAATGACTAGGCACTTGTCATTTATACGTAGAAAATGATGATTATTTAAAAGATAAAATCAATTTTTGATTTTTCAAATACCGGTAAGAAAAACCGACACAAAATCCAAATCGGGTTCGGTTTCGGTTTTCAATAAAAACCGAAAATTCTGTTTCGGTTTCGGTTGCCCAACCATCCCTACGCAGTACTGCGTTTGAGGGAGCAGACTTCCATTCTTAGGCCCACGAGAAAGTGGGAGATAACGTCGAGTGGGTGACAGACAGGGAAGGAGATAGCGTTAACAACGGTAAGGGAGATGATTGGTGGTGTCACCCGTGTCACCTAATTATATAGTTGACAAACAGCTTTTCTTGCAGAAAGATGGGACATTTGGAGTTTGCCACCTTGGTTCCCGAAATCGTGTACGTACGCCAGACTGTCGAATAGCGTAAAATTGCACGACTGACGACAAGGAGTTCCAAAAAGAGTACAATGAAAATAACAAAATTTCTGGCCTTGACTGCAAATAAAAAGAATTTTACTGGCCAAAACAAAACAAAAAACAAAAAAATGCGATGATTAGTAAAAGGGAAAACAATTTCGTAGTGCAGCTCCTCAAATCCTGGTGCGTCATCAGGTTCCAAACACCAGTCCACGTTCCTTGTTGTTCTGCTACCGTTTCAGAAAAAAAAACTACTACACCTACCTAAATTCTGAAACTTGATTGATCAAAGCCAGAAATTTCGTTCTCCTTCATCCTCCTTTTACAATTGGTCGAGCCATTCCGGAGTTGCGGGAGTTAATAGGACTTTATTTGGGGCCCTGGCCCGCAGCCATGCGTCCACCATAAATAACTTAATACACACTCAACAAATATTACAACTCGTACCGTAGCACAATGTACCGTAGTACAATGTTATTCAACGCACCCTGCGGGACCCTGAACGATCAGTATTATTGTTTTGCATTGTTTTATACGTTGTAATTAGGGAACAATCCAAATCAGCAAACGCCAATCCCAAGGCATTTTTAGAAAAGGCATTTAAGGAAGCGCTGACAATTCTGGTGAACCAACAATTAATCGCTCGAACTTTTCTAACCCATAAAAAAAGTACAACACGGATTACAAACAAAAAAGTCAAGCCTCTCGGTAAGAAAGGGCTGTCATCATGGCATATACACGGTATACAAGGTGTATCACGAAACCATTTACACGGCCAAAATATGTTTCCAAAATGTGACTTCACAATCTTGCATCATCACATTTTGGTATTCAAATCACCTTATTTTTTTGGCGAATTATTTAGGAAATCAATAAATAGTTCAGATAGAATTCCATTTGTACCCGCTGAAAAACTCCCAAAATTTAAATCCGTGGACTCGTAAGATGCAATAAATTTAAGTTGAATCAAATGTAAAGTACTTTGAAATATTACATGGGGGGGGGGGGGGTGACTGCAGAAGGATGACGTAATTGTCAGGGAGTGTCTTAAATTAGTGACATCTGTGACAAAAGGGTCGGTGGAAACACGCCAAAAAGCGTGACGTACTATATGGGCGGCCCGAAGGCATTGCCTGCACCAGAAAATATTAGCACAAAAAGAACATTTATTTACAAAACGGGCATTTTGAAAAAGGTAAGGGGCAACGTCCCCACCCCCATCCTCTCCTGGCTCCCCTTCTGTGCACGCCACACCCCCCCCCCCCCCCCACCGACATAATTATTGACCACGTGGTTTTGTGTGGCTTCCTCCCAATGCCATTTTTCTCTTTCCTCCACATCAAGTACGGCCCCAAAGGTCTATTTATTTTTCTCGTTATGTGTCGTCTAGCAGATTTTCTGTTAATACTGGAAACTAATTTAATAGCATTCTGCGGTTATATGATCCTTTGCGCGCTATAACTATAACTATGACGTTTCATCTGCGTGTGTGTGTGTGTGCCATGTACTGATTTTTAATCGTTTTTATTAATTACCATGAGGTCAAAAATCTGAAAGACTAATACGGTAAAATTATTTATGCCAATAGATCGCCGGAAAAAAAATTATATGATACTAGCCTAAAAAAATTATAAAGTGTGATGTTAAAATACGAAAATCTTTCTGGTTTGTGACGACACAATTTTTGCGCTCATGCTGTTCGTCTACTACGCCCAAGGCCAACTGAGATCGTAGCTGCGTTCCTCGCCGCGAGGAATAAATCTTCTACCTTAGGTGCCCTTGTATTTCTACGCAGAGCCTCACGAAACGGAACGATGGACCAAGCGCGGATTGCGATCTGCGCATGGCTGTTATTATAGGCAGGCGGAATGTCCCTTTAACACGAAATACTTCTCGAAATCCATCATACTCGCATATTATTGAAGGAAGTTGCGGAATTGGAGCTTCCTGTTAACGGAGGAAGCGAAAAGAAATTTTTAAAACTGAAGATGCCAGACGATCAGATATTATTCACGTTTATCGACCTTCTAACTGAAAAAAAAATCTGCAAAACTGTCAGACAAAATTTGTTTTGCAGAGCTCTTGGCAGTCGGAGTCATTACTATTTTAATATGTAAAGAAAAAAAATAAATGCGTCGTTCGGAGTGGTGTAGCAGGCGGGCAAAAGCAAACGTAGACGTGTGGCATAGAAACCCCCTTCAAACGGGTTGGAAATTGAGATCAATACGCAACCGGTGCCGAAGTGACGTCATTTGCCAATGCTCATCTCGCTCTCTTCATCGATTGGTGGTCTGTCGGTTTCTCAAGGTCACGTGACGACGGAGGGTAGTCGTTGGCTTCCTCGATTGGATCCGGTCCGCTGTGCGTAGATCCACGCCACGCGGACTGATCGCGTTTGGTTTTGTGTCACCAGGTGGCTCTGATGTAGAGTGTCATGGCGGCACGTGTCGGTGTGGTACTACTTATGGGATGGTTCGGATGGTTCCTGTGCAGTGGCGTACGCAGGGAGTTTTGTAAAGGGGAGAAAGAGAGAGCCGGGCCCCCCCCCCCCACAATGCATGAAAGGACGCCTGTGCTACTAAAAACAAATTTTGAATAACTAGCTAGGGGGTCAGGGGCAGCTCTGA
>JAHWFP010066892.1:90505-104096 GCA_023313725.1 Lithobius niger | reverse complement strand
TGTATATACTTATTTTATTACTTGTGTTTTCTTTATGAACCTTTGTACCAGAGCAACTGAATATGTCCTGGACGTAATAAATAAAGTTAAAGTTAAAGCTAATAACTGTTGGTACTTTTACTTCTACTAATTCTGGACTTACACTTACTTCATAAATTGCAGTTTGTTCGAACAAGAGTAAATTAGTAACTAGTTAACTATTAAAAGAGTGTTGCTGAAATTTCTCTCCCTAGGGAAATTGTTTAATTCCCCACCCCCACTCCTTTTCATCTCGATAACCGGTGCAGTGGCAACCCAGACCACTGTACTGTGACTGGGGTTGGCGCTAATGACCTAGCTGTCGACGCGTCATTAAGCCTCAATCCCCTTCCCCCCCCCCCCCCCCGATAACCGGAAATGCCCCAGGCCTGGACTTAGTGAGCCTCGTAGGGCGCACCCAAGAGTGAGCAGTGTAGTTCCATCCAACAATAAGACCTCAACGTTCTCCAGTTATTAAAGTGGCACTATCACCGATTGAAATGCGTACGAAAATACCGTGGCGCCACCTAGCGGCAACGATATTGTTAACCTTTATAGCTTGCTCACAGGCGCACGAAGACGAACCAAATTTTCACTCAATAATTAAGGATGTCGTGGCTTGTTTGTGTCATTAAAAGAAATGCTGTTATGCATTCCTTCGTTTGGTGCAAGCAAGTGCTAGATAGTACTGCATAGCGCTAGATGATGTCAGATTTCGTTTGCTTTCACTCGGTGATAGTGCCACTTTAAAACTAACTGCACATTCATATAAATACGGAATTAATGAAAAGTAGTGCAATTTTACCAAGGGTAAATTGAAGTGAGCAGAAAACATGAAAGGATAGGCCTAGTTGGCACAGTGAAATAGCATTTTGTAGCAGCAAACACGCATTGTGGTAATTCATTCAAACGGAGGTGCGCGTTGGAGAACACACCAGCGACTTAGAAGCCGCTTTTGACCTGCCGGTTAAAAAAAAGTAAAATTCTTACCTCTGCTTCGGCTGTTCTGATTGGCTCTCCCGGTGAAGTCTCCGGTAAGTCATCGTCATCATTGGCTGGAATTTCTGGATTAGCATCAAGCAGCAAAACACTTGAACGTTGAGGAATCCATTCACTCATGATCGCACGTTTACAAGACTCTCCAACTTGCGCTAAATTTGACTGACACACTCATTCGAAAAGTGTAATTTTGGCGACACTAGAGCACGAGGCGGGGGCGGCAGAGCAGTGACGAACGCCAGGCTCAAGATCGGTCGGCAGCTTTAAGTTTGTTTATTTATTGAAACTCGCATTTAGCGATACAGCCTTGGTATTCGTAAATAAATATCCGCAGTTCACTTACAGTAAAATTTGTCATTCCTCAATCGTGCTTTACGGGCATGGAAGGAATGTGTAAACCAAATTTCAAGTCGCTTCATGGAAGCATTATGATCTTATGAGATACTGAAAGCGAAACCGAATCCTGAAAAGGATCGAAACTCAAGTTCAGTACCTAATGCCCAGCTGGAGTTTACTTTGGCACCGTTTTTACGTTGATCTGTGATGGCCAGCATTTTTTAATGATACTTTTGCCTTAGCTCTAAGGTGATTAAACTAGTTTTTACTTCCTAGAAAAAAAATTAATGTTTTCTGTCACTAGGCGGCATCACTTACTGGTGTTGGGGGCCAACGAAAGTTTACATTACTTAAGTTTACTTTGAAATTCATGTTTATTTTATTAGTAACCCAGTTCTCCATCCGAGGATTCGACAATAGCTCTAGTATAAATCCAAACTGGATACAATACAACGTAATGCATAATAAACACTACTGTTTGCAACGTCAAAAATGATAGAAATTTTTAGTGTACCCAACCCATCCATGAGTACCAAAATCCATATTACCCTTGATAAGTATGTATTGTGTGCGAAATTTCTATTGTGAGGGCTTAAATTCGTGTAATAATTCATTGTTAAACAACAATTTTACTGTTTAAAACTTGGCTTCAGCACCGCAACTTTGTGCCTAGTTGGCAGAGCGAGCGAAGCGAGCGTAACGTAGCCTATAACGGACACCAAATTACAAAAGGTTGGTTGGTTGCACTTCTGTAGTCTGGGTGGAGCCAAAACGAAAGGTCGGATTGGGATGAAATCTTGTACAAACCCCCAATAGTATTGTTGACCTAGAATTTACCGTAAATAATATAATAATAATATAAGTATAAGTTTGTTGCAAACGCAACCGGAGCGCGTTAAGTGTGGAATGGAATTTATTTCTAACACCAACCATTGTAAATTTCGAGTCCTGGAACCCTGAATAGTACATTGTTAAGCAACAAACTCTAGCACCCCCCCCCCCACCAAGTCACCCCATGAGGCGTGACCAACACATTTTTGCAAATCGAGCTAAAAGCATGAAATTTGGTACGCAAGTTATTTGAGTACTACCAGGAGGAAATGAAAGCTGCGTATGCTTTATTAATTCACTCCTGGTATATCGAACCAGACATGGATCAAATACGCTTTGAGGGCCACCACCGCCCCCCCCCCCCCCCTCCAAGTTCCCCCAAGGCTTGACCAACAAATTCTTGCAAATCGATATAAAAACATGAAATTTGGTTCATAAGTCATTCTTAGCAGTACAAATTAAAACAGCCATGGAACTCCCATGCAATACCCTCTATGGGCCCCTAGAGCTCCCTCCCTGATGCTTGACCAATAAATTCTTGCAGATCGAGATGAAAGCATTAAATTTGGTACACAAGTCATTCTTGGCAGCACAAATCGGATCAGCCATGGAACCTGTATGAAACACCCCTCCATGGGCCCCCAGCACCTCTGTGTCCCCTCCTTGACTCTTGATGAACAAATTCCTGCAAATCAAGCGAAAAGCATGAAATTTGGTACACAAGTTATTCTTAACCGTACAGATCAAATCAGTCACAGAACTCCCCATGAAAGACAATCAAGGGGCCCTATCGCCCCCCCCCCTCCTTGTGTTCCCTTGAGACTCGACCAACAAACTGGTGCAGATTGAGCTAAAAACATGAAATTTGGCACACAAATAATTTATTTACAGCAGCACAAATCGAATCAGCAAAGGAACCCTCATGAAATACTCCTCCAGTGTCCCCAGTGTCCCCCCCCCCCCCGAAACTTGATGAACAAAGCTTAAAATTTGGTACAGAAGTCATTCTGTGCAGTACAGATCGAACTAGTCGAGGAACAACCTATGAATTACCCCCAGCACACCCCCTCCAGAGTCCCCCCCTGAGGCTTGACCAACAAATTCTTTCAGATCGAGCTAAAAGCATGAAATTCTGTACACAACGTCATTCTTAGCAGCACAAATCGGATCAGCCTTGGAACTTCCATGAAAAAAACCCTTCCCCAGGGCCCCATACCTCCCCCTTCCTGCCTTCTCCCTGATGCTTAATCAACAAATTCTTGCTAATCGAGCTAACAGCATTAAATTTCATATAAAAGTCAATATTAGCAGTACGAGTAGAGCCAGCCATGGAACCCCATGAAATACTCCCAAGGCCCCCCAGGCCCCCTAATGTTTGACCAACAAATTCTTGCTGATGGAAGAAAAGGAGGAAATTTGGTACACAAGTCTTTCTAGGCAGTACATACCGAACCAGAGATGCAAACTCCTAGAGGCTTTATATTTCAATCCGCTCTACATAGGCCCAACGTCTGTTTCCTAGTTATGCTGCTGCTAAATCGTTTTTTTTATTCATCTCAGTGAATTGGTATGGTGCGCACCAACTCAATTTTATAGAAACTCTTGTAGAAAGAACATTTTGCCGGCCCCCAGCCTGGCCAGCTAAAAATGGTTTCTTTTTGCGTAAAACATACTTAACCTGGTAATTTTAGCATTACATTCCTCGAATGTGATGTTCCCCTGGAGGTTTCTTCCGGTTTGTAGACGCCTGCTTGCATATCCCACCGCGCATGCGCGGCGCGGTCCTCCCAATAAAAGCGACAGCGCGCACGCTATCGGCATTCATTTTACTCTCAATTTGTCAGGCGGTGACTCGAGAGGGGAGGTAGGGCGGGTGTAAGGTTAAGTATGTTTTAGGCAAAAAGAAACCATTTTTAGCCGGCCAGGCTGGGGGCCGGCAAAATGTTCTTTCTTTATTGCCAAAACAACTTAACCTGGTAGTTTTAGCATTGCCAGTGTTGACCTCATCAAAGTTGGTGGCGGGCACCGTCTGACCGAGCGCCCCAGGATGCAAGCAGGCTTTCCCCCATGAATTCTTTATCTGCAAGAGAAAAATTCGCACTTTATTCAAAACAATTGGGCTTGACAGGAATTTGGTCTCATTCGTGGGGAATGGTGTCCCTGAAAAGGACCGTTGTTTGAGGGTCTTGCTTCTGGCTGGATGGAACTTGCTTCCCTCATGGATCTTGCTTCTATTTCGTTCTGAGTGCTTAAGGGGGATTAGACCACAGTTCTGGCTATGACGATTGGTCCCAGCCGAAGTAGTCCGGATTCGTCCTTCGTCATGTCATCTAGGTAGTGAGACGTGAAGGTGGATTGGTGGCGCTGCGATGTTGCTGCCAGGATTTCATCAATTGGGGTGGCGTTGTGGTGGACCCAAGATGTGGACATAGCACTCACTTCGTGTGCCGTCACTCTCATGCTCTTGCTCAATTCATGTTTGTTGTAAGGTGCTGTGATCGGTGCTTTCCTTTTTTTTTTTTTGATGCAGTAGCTTCCGATACTTTGTGTGCCAGGGACGTAGGACGAAAGTCGTGTTTTATTATCAATAGGATTTCCCGGTTGGTGGTCAATTTTTGCCAGGCTGGGGAATAATGGCGTAATCTGGCCCCGACAGGGAGACCAGTTAGGCACACGGCTTCGTTGTGGTTTTTGCGGTAGATGCTCCTGTCCCCGGGAGATGAGACTCGGCTCCTTCGGTTGGGGGTGGCGGTGTGCTTCTGATGGGAGCGTTGAGCGTCAGTGCGAAACGGCTGTTGGTTTCGCTGCTGGTAGGCGGCGGTGTCGTTCGGACGGCAGGGGGTTGATCACACCGTAGTTTTGTGTCAATCATCCGGGGGCGGAGGGTGGCTTGTCTATTCTTCAAGAACGGGCGGATTGAAGTCATGGCTTGCTTTTGCGGCTTCGGTTTTCTCGAAACGTCAAGCGGTGTGCTTCTTGAGGAGCAAGTGTCGGGATTAACCCACGGAGGAGTGTTTCAGACTCATGGATTGGTAGATTTCAGAGTCCGTGTCATTTGTAGACGTTTAGGTTGTTTGCGGATGACAGGGCAATGTCGAGGAGGAGAAGGGTGTTGTTGAACAGCGCTCTCGTTGCCCGGTTCATTGCGTGGTGAGTAGCGAAGTTAGCTTTTTTTTTTTTTTTTGGAAGAGCTGAGGAATCAGGGACGTGAGGAGTCAGGGAACCTTGAACTCATCTGTAGTGACGTCGGATGACAGCTTTTCACGTAGGGCGTCAATGGCCGTGTGGAGAACATCTGCTTGAGAGGCCACGCATAGGCTTAGTCGAAGGCACTTGTCTTTATCGTACAGTATGAAAGTTGGGACATCAGCTTTCTTGGGTGTCGACAGCGAGGTCCCATAATTCATCTTGTTGTCGCTGTAAAATCAAACTCGTACTCCGGGTAGGTGTTGTCAAAGTTGCGGGGGGGGGGGGGGAGTGCCGCCGTCTCCACCCGATCGGAAGAAGCCGTTATTGCGGCCGGGACGCGGCGTAGGAGGTTCTTAGTCGAGATGAAGGGGATCGCCTTGCCTAGTATGAAGCCTTCGTTGCGGAAGAGACATGTTAGGAGTGTCGTTGATTGACCCAGTGGATTCATCTGGGGTGTCGTCCGGGAACCTGATGCGCTTCTCGGCAGCAGGGGCGGGCGACTGGGAGTGACGCGATGACAGTGTGTCGTCCGATATGCGCTTGGGTGCCGTAGCCTGGGGTAGAAGAAGCGGCACGCCCGTGCCCTTCATGGCTTGATTTGGACACGACCCAGTCCTGGGAACGGGCCTTTCGTACCGAAGATGTGCAGGGAGGAGGCGGCATCGGTTGACTTGCAGGTGACGGACGGTGTCATGTACGATTCCCCGAACGACACTTCGGCTGAAGTCTGGGACAGTCTGCTCGACAGTCTTTTAGAAGAGTTCCAGGCGACAGGGTGGATTCACCTGGGGTGTCGTCCGGAAGCTTGATGCGCTACTCGGTAGCAGGGGCGGGCGACAGAGGGTGACGTGACGACAGTGTGTTGTCCGACTTGCGTTTGGGTGCCGTAGCCGGGGAGAAGAAGAGGACCAACTGTGCCCTCCGTGGCTTGACGTGGACGAGACCCAGTCATGAGAACGGGCCTTTCGAACCGAAGATGTGCAGGGAGGATGCGGCCTCTGGTTGACTTGGAGGTGACGGAAGGTGTCGTGTGCGATTTCCCGTACGACACTGCTGCTGATGTCTGGGACAGTCTGCTCGACAGATTTTTAAAAGAGCTGCGAGCGACAGGGTGGATTCATCTAGGGAGTCGTCCGGGAACCTGATGTGCTTCTTGGCAGTGGGGACGGGCGACAGAGGGTGACGCGACGACTGTGTGTTGTCCGGCTTGTGCTTGGATTCCGTAGCTGGGGGAGAAGAAGCGGCAAGTCTGTGCCCTTCGTGGTTTGGCGTGGACGAGCCTTGCGTACCGATGATGTGCAGGAAGGAGGCGGCATCAGATTGACTTGTAGGTGGCGGACGGTTATGTGCGATTTCCAGTACGATACTGCGGCTGATGCCGAGGCCTTTCCCGGAGGGCTTGGACGACAGGTCGAGTGGCGTGCTCCGGACTGGGGAGGGGGCAAGTGTCGCACGGTGGCGGTTCCGTTTGGCGGCCCGGTAAGGGTGTCGTCCGGGAGGAAGGGAGATTTAGGTGATGCGACAGCAGGAGCGGGCGTAACATTGGGTAGGTGGCGTGCGGGCAGGGTCGTAAGCGGTGTGCAGCAGCAAGAGATGGAGACGCCCTACGACTTGATTCTTAACTCGGCATGGTTTGTTTTTTTGTTTGTTTTTTTTTTTAAAACCATGCCGATACGAGCAGCAGTTAGGACAGCAGCCGGTGATTTGAATTCCGCTTCAGACACGGGATCAGCCATGGACGAGACAAGAAATAGGAAATGTAGATGGTTTCCAACTCGGCTCAAGGCGTGGGTTTAGGCCACGGATGAGACGAGCAGTAGTGTGGGCAGCAACTGAAGTCTTGATTATCGTTCGGACGTGGGGCCAGTCACAGTCAAGACAAACAGAGTATAAACGGCTTCCTTCTTGGTTCACTCAAAACGTGGGTTCAAGCCACGAATGAGACGAACAGTAGTGTACAGCAACAAGTGACTTGATTTTCACTCGAGACGTGGGGTCAGCCACGGTCGAGACAAGCAGCAGTGGTCTGATGACCTCCGTCTTGGTTCACTCAAAACGTAGGTACAAGCCTGAATGAGACGAGCAGCAGCGGACAGCAACCGGTGACTTGATTTTCACTCGAGACGTGGGGCTAGCCACGGTCGAGACAAGCAGCAAGAGGTGAAGATGCCATACGACTTGGCTTACTCAAAATGTGGGTTCAAGCCACGATTGAGTCGAGCAGCAGTGGTCAGCAACAGGTGACTTGAATTTGCCTCGAGACGTGGGTCTAGCCACGGTCGAGACAAGCAGCAAGAGGTGGAAACACCTTCGGTCTTGGTTCACTCAAAACGTGGGTTTCAAGCCACGATTGAGACGAGCAGCAGTGAGCAGCCACAAGTGACTTGATTTTCACTCGAGACGTGGGCCTAGCCACGGTCGAGACAAGCAGAAAATGGTGCGAACGCTTCCGTCTTGGTTCTCTCAAAACGTGGGTTCTAGCCACGATTAAGACGAGCAGCAGTGGACAGCAACAGGTGACATGATTTTCACTCGAGACGAGGGGTTAGCCACGGTCGAGACAAGTAGTAAGAGGTGCAAACGGCTTGTGTCTTGGTTCACTCAAAACGTGGATTCTAGCCACGAACGAGATGAGCAGTAGTGGACAGCGACAGGTGGCTTTATTTTCAATCGAGACGTGGGGTTAGCCACAGTCGAGACTAGCAGCAAACGGTGTAAACGGCCTTCGTTTTGGCTCACTCAAAACGTGGGTTTTATCCAAGATTGAAACGAGCAGAAGGGTCTTGAGTCTTGATCCCGTCGATAGCATCGACGAGGCGTGTGGTGGGCGGCGATAAGCCGCGCGTTCTTCGAGCGACAGAGGCGAGTCGTCGGTTGTGTCATTCGGCAGTGGCATCTGGCATCAGAGTGGGCTTGGACGGGAAGCAGTTCGGGACCGTCTGATCGACAGTCTTTAAAAGAGCTGCGAGCGACAGGGTGGTTTCGTCAGGAATTGTCGTCCGGGAACCTGATGCGTTTCTCGGCAGTAGGGGCGGGCGACAACGAGTGGTGCGACGACAGTGTGTCGTCCGGCTTGCGCTTGGGTGCCGAGGCCGGCGGGGGGAAAACGGCACGCCTGTGCCCTTCGTGGCTAGAGGTGGATGCGGCCCAGTCCTGGGTGCGGCCTTACGTACCAAAGACGTGCAGGAGGGAGGCGACATCGGGTTGACCTGTAGGTGGCGGACAGTGTCGTGTACGATTTCTCGTACGACACTGCGGCTGACGCTGAGGCCTATATCCGTGGAGTTGGACGACGGGTCGAGCGGCAAGTCTTGTTCCGGGGAATGGGCGAGTGTCGCCCGGCGGAGATTGCGCTCGGTGGCCCGGGAGGAGTCTCTGGCGACTTGAAGGTCTTGTCGAAGCGACGACAGATCCAGTGGGCGAGGAGCGGCGAGCGCTGGCCCGGGAAGAGCAGAGAGTCAGGCGATGCGACAGCAGGCATGGCATCGGCGGGTGTCGTGCGGGAAGGTGCGGCGAGGTCGAGGGCGGATGCCCAACGACTGCCGGACGAAGGGTGGGCTTCTAAGCGTTGTCATCTTAGGGAAGAATCCAATTTTTCCAAACGACAGTCGGGAAACCGGGGAGCGAGGTGGCTATGGAGACACCTCTGGAGGAAAATGAATGCCGATAGTGTGTGCGCTGTCGCTTTTATTGGGAGGACCGCGCCGCGCATGCGCGGTAGAATATGCAAGCAGGCGTCTACAAACCGGAAGAAACCTTCAGGGGAACATCACATTCGAGGAATGTAATGCTAAAATTACCAGGTTAAGTTTTTTTTGGCAATAAAGAAACTTAATTTTATTTGTAACCAGTGATAATGCCATGATCATTGTAGTGAATTAGATACACTCCAGGTTAGTTGGTTTTGCACCTAATTGTAGTGGGCTTTGCATCCAGTATGACGTTCACAGTCAACTGTGAATGACAGGCTGCAGCATCTGGCGCCGTCCATCATGATTTAGTTCTATGAGCACTTGATTTCAACAAGCGATGGAATGAGCAAAGAAATTAAAGGGTTTAAAGGGTTTAACGAGCGTTAACCACTCCTGGTCATCTGCCCGAAGCCCTAAGGCCCTATGTCTGCAACAGCCAGATTTCTTTCACAGAAATTTCTTTTCACACAACAAACAAGCCACGTGCCTCCTTAAAATTATTGAGTGTAACGTTGGTGCGTCCATGTGCACCAGTGAGTAACCGGTCAAGGTTAACGATATCACTCTCACCAGATTGCGCCCATCTAATGATTCAAAATCAAAATAATTTAAAATATATAGAAAAAAAGCACCCGTGATGTCGTTGGGCTTAACTTTGCCGTTTGCTCCCTGGTGCATGAGGGCTAACCAACTTTACCCTCGATAATTAAGGATCACGTAGCTTGTTTGGTTCATAAAAAGAAATTTATTTGTGTGTTCCTTCACCTGTTGAAAGTAAGGGCTACACAGAACTAGACAGCGGTAAATGGCTACTATAGATGCTGCAGCTTGTCACTTGGTGGTAATCATCCTTTAAAATGGCACTATCACCGATTGAAAGTAGGCAAAATCCGGCAACATCTAGCGCTATCTAATACTATCTAGCACTTACTTGTATCAAGCGAAGGAATGCATTATGTTATTTCTTTTAACGAAACAAATAATCCACAACCGCCATAATTATTGAGTGAAAATTTGGTACATCTTTGTGCACCTGGGAGCCATCTGTAACGGTTAACAGTATCACTGCCGCTAGATGGCACCACGGTATTTTCTTTCGCTTTTCAATTGGTGATAGTGTCACTTTTATAGGCTTAAAAAATCACAATAGTAAGTCATTTTTACATAATCAACACTTTTCTTTAATTAACAATCATCCCAGTTGTGGTGTTTGCCATGCTAGTTCCCAGTAGGTAGGGGGTGCACCATCTCACTCTCGTTCACCTATGATGTAGTATTGTCACGAAGTCACACGACAACGTTAATGAAACACGGGCAAAGATCCAGTGGCACTCTTCAGACTTAACTCACCTAGTGACTGTCGAGTCCCCCTGCCCTTCAGACACTTAAACCCTTATAAGATGGGTTAGATTAGACATCACAATAGCACGTGCACGTACTAAATGGTTAAGTATTATCCCATTATTTTCATGTCTTAAGTTAAGTTAAGTTAAGTTGAGACGGCAAAGGCGTAATGCCTGTAATGCCCAGGAGAAGATTTACGAAAATAAATTATCAAATTGAGCTTTCCATGCATTGACACAAGGTGCATTGACGATATGAGACGGCAAGGCGTTCCATCCGGAGATAACTCTTTGCAAAAAAACTCCCTTCCTCGAGTTTAAATTTAAAGATCCATGCTGAAGTTTAAAATTATGCCCCCGGGTGGTGGGAGAAAGAGAAGGAGTGAAGAAGGTGTTAGGATAGAGGCCCTCACAACCATTTAGAATTTTGTACACCAACAACAGATCGCCTCTGTCAAAACGAGTAGCAAGGGATGGAAGCCCGAGGAGTTTGAGTCTTTCATGGTAAGATAAAGTAGAGAGGGAAGCACAGCGTTTTGTGAAATAGAGAAAAGTTCGCTCAAGGAGTTGAAGCGACTTCTGGTAGTAAGGCCTCCAGGCCTGGATACAATAATCAAGGTGAGGTCGGACAAAATTAGTGATTACAAACTTCAACATAGTAGAACTAGGTGATGTTAAGTATTTGAGAAGATAATTGCCAGTGCGTCTAGCTTTAGACGAAGCAGCAAGTGACTGGGAATGGAATTTCAGACTGGCATCGACAATAACCCCAAGATCCCGAATTTCTTGGACAGAGAGAAGCATTGTAGTCCCCATGAAGTATGTGTGTTTTGGGTTATTAGGACCTAAGTGTAGAACTTTACACTTAGATTCATTAAATGATAAACCATTTGAGTTGGCCCAACTCAAAATGGAATCAAGGTCATGTTGCAACAAAACATGGTCACCAGAATTAGCAATGGAACGATACACCTTAAGGTCATCTGCAAAAAGAAGACAGAGGCTGATAAGAGACTCAGGGAGGTCATTGATATAGAACAGAAAAAGAAGAGGACCTAAAACAGAACCCTGGGGAACACCAGAAGTAACTGGTGCCCATTCAGAAAGAGTATTTCCAATACGGACTCTCTGTTTACGATTATCCATGTAAGAAAAGAGAATACTGTACAAAAAAATCAGGAATCCCGACTGAATGAAGCTTAGAAAGAAGAGTAGAATGTGGAACGGAATCAAAAGCTTTGGCGAAGTCGAAATACAGGACATCACAAGACATCTTTCTATCGAAGTAAGAAGTCCAGTGCTCAGTTGCAACAAGGAGGTTAGAGAGGCAGGATCTTCCTTTACAGAAACTGTGTTGCGAATTGTGAAGAGGATGATTCAGATTAAGCCAATCTGTCAGGAAATGGTGAATACATTTTTCAAATACCTTAGAAAATATAGGAAGGAGGCTTATGGGCCTGTAATTTGAAGGACTGGAAGTGGGGCCACTTTTGTGAATTGGGACAACAGTGGCTTTTTTCCATTGATCAGGAAAAGAACCTTCAGAAATACATTTAGTAAAGATAATAGCTAGAGGGTTAGAAAGAGAAGAAGCACAGTTTTTGATCAACATTGGGTGGTGCAGGTCAGACCCCGCAGAAGTAGCAGTTTTGAGGACAGAGAGGTGTTTGTAAACATCGGCTGCAGAAATTGAAAGATTGGCAGGGAATGGGCCCTTCAGGGGAAGAGGAGTGTTGCAGCTAGGCTGTGGAATTTGGAAAACAGAGTGAAAAATGCCATTGAACTCATTCGCAACTTCAATATCAGTATGAAGTAGGGCTCCATTAGCACCCCTGATGCCGTTTGGCTTTTTAGAAGTGTGTCTGTTATTCAAATAAGCAAAAAGCTTCTTAGGATTGGCCTTGCTCTCTGAAAGAAGCTTTGTCTTGTAACTACGTTTAGAAGCCAAAACAGACGAGGATGCCCTAGCTCGAGCCTCAGCATAGCTGTTTTGGTTAGATATAGTCGGATTAGTTCTGTAGCGGTCCCATGCGCGTTTCTTTTCGTTGATTGCTGCTTTAACTTCACGAGTGAGCCAAGGAGGCCGAGATTTGTGATTCTGCAGAGAGGAGCAGGGAACAACAAAATTCCTCACATCAGTGAAAAAATCGTCGAGAATGGTCAGAGCAGACTCAGCAGAGATGTCAGAAAATTCGTATTCCCAGTCGATAGAAGAAACCATACTATTGATAAGTAATAATAATAATAATAATAAACTTTATTTCATCCAGTTGAGGATATACAACAGCACACAAAAAAAAAATACAAAAAACACAGAACAAGAAACGTTTGACTGGAGAAAATCACAGTAAACTGTAATAGTTCCTAGTGAACCAATCCAAGTAGCGTTTGAGATCTGTTCTTGAGAAGACACCCAAGTCTGCATGAGCTCATCTAAAGTAGTACGATATCGATCTTGCAGCCGACCAACCCTTCCCACCGAAGATGTCATAACTGCGGCAACAAGTCTGGTATCATGCGTAAGCAGATTTCGATACCACTGCACGAAGTGCCCACCCAACACGACCTCAAACGGTGACACTCCTGCTGCAATACAACTGGCATGGCTAAGCGAAAAACGAGGGACTCCAAGAAATTTCTTAACACTGTTATGATAAAACGTCTTAAGAGTGCCAAGAGCTTTCCTGGTATACCTCAACCACAGCGGATCACCATACAGAGCACAACATGATGAGAACAGCTTTGCGAACACATGTACATCAACATTCTTAAACTTGCTGTACAAACTGTTAAAGGATCTCAAAAAACTACGCTGGCAACGCTGAATATCCAAATCATCATGAAGAGAATCAGTGATGATATGTCCAAAATATTTAAAATCAAACACTCGTGACAGTTCAGTTCCACTAATGGAGACAGGTGCAACAATGTCACCTCTAGCACATCCATGAGCAATAAAGAAACACTTTCTAACATTAAAAAGCATAGAATTGCCGGCAGCCCACTCAGTGCAAATGTCAAGCAGTGATTGTAGTCCAGCTCGAGAGGGAGCAAAGATAATAAGGTCATCTGCATAGGCAATTAACGTTCAATCCTCCAATCCAGCAACCAGGCAAGGCCAAGCTCAGATCACACAAAAGATCATCAATGTACAATGTAAACAGAGCAGGCGAAAGGAGCCGC
>JAHWFP010066892.1:68312-90105 GCA_023313725.1 Lithobius niger | reverse complement strand
GAAAGGAGCCCCCCCCCCTCCCCCCGTCTCACACCCCTACAAACAGTAAATGGCTCAGACAAGTGGCCGTCCCACTTAACAACAGCGGATTGATTCAAATACCAAAAGGCAATAAAATTTACCATGTGGGCTGGTGCCCCTCTACCAGCAAGCTTAGCAAAGAGTTTATCAAAGTCGACCCGATCAAAGGCTTTAGACAGATCCAGCGAGGCAGAATACACTTTGCTTCCTCTGTCCAGGTAGTACCGAACAGACTCTTTGTAAACAAAGGTTGCGTCAGTAGTGGAGTGAGCTTGCTTGAACCCAAACTGAGCCACTTCAGTAGCTAGAAAAGGCTTAAGTCTTTTGATCAGTAACAACTCAATAATCTTTGAGAAGGACGTCGCCACAGCAATCCCTCTGTAATTATCAGAAAACCCAAATTACCAGCCTTATTCTTGACCACAGGGCTAATTACTGTATTAATAAGCTGGTCCGGTAAAAAGGTATGCTTAATACATTCATTAACAAAAGAAGTAAACCATTGCACAGTACGTGGGCAAAACATTCTGAACAGCTCAGCATTAATACCATCAGCACCTGCTGCCTTCCCAACAGCTAGGGAGTCAATAGCATTTTTAACATCACATGTGGAAAACTCAATAAATTGGTCATCCCCACTCCAATTTTCCCCAAGCATGTCGCGCCAATTGACAGAATTAGCATCACGACCACCAGAAAAAAGTTCCTCATATTGAGTCTTCCAGTGAACAGCAATACTGTCTGCACCTCTAACTTTGTCAATCTCATTCACACATGCAGCCCAGGAACGCCTCTCTCTATTGGCAAGTTTCCAGAAAGCTTTAGGTAATTTACAACTTTGGCTCATTTTTTCAGTCTTAATGCTAGTCTCCCTAGCTCTGCAGCGTCGTAGCGCCTTCCTAAACAGATACCGTTTCTGTCGCATTGTTTCCTCCTCCGGTCCAGTAGTAGGCTTTCCTGCAACCTTCCAAGCATTAAAGGCTTCCATAGAAGCCTGGTAGAAAGGCCGAACTTCATTCCAACCAGGGACGATTCGAGATTTCGAAACAAACTGTTTATCAGCGTAAGGCAGGTACTCACGAGAAATAGAAGTAATTAGCTTCATGGCCTTGTCATACACTTTCTCCAGTGCACATCTATGGGCATAGGAGGAGCATCCAAGTTTACAGGAACAGGTGCTAAATTCCTCCATGTGCAGCGAGCTTGCCAGAGCATCTGCAAACCTAACACGATGCAAATCCGTAACTTTGTCCCAGCAAATATTAAAAATCTGCGGCAAGAACACAAGGCGTAGTCAAGACAGAGAGTTTGTACACAACACTAACTGGCATATGGTCATAGCTAGCCATCCGATCCAACACCTTCATCTGCATAACAACATCGTGAGCAGCACTGTTTGAGATAACGTGATCAAGCCATGAGGTAGTAGAATGTGCCGGACTAACAAAAGTAAAAGAGTGAGCATCAAGTAAGGCAACATCAGAAAAAATTAGTTCATAGTCATCGCGGAGAGATTCAAGTTCCTCACAAAATTTGGTAAACCTACCACTATTTGGAGCAATAGGCTTATTAATCTCAGCATTAAAATCCCCCATAATCGTGAGATAAGAAAATTCATAAGTTTCAATGAGACTGGCAAGGGATGCAGTATAAAAAGTATAGTCTTCAAGACTAACATCGTCTCTATTGTCTGTTGGCATATATACATTGACAATGACAAATTTGCCATCACCCGTCATAAGAGTAGCCAACATACAACGCTTATTTACTTTGACAGTGTTAATAGCAGAGGAGAAACACTTACGCCACAAAATAGCAATACCGCCATATGGCCGGCCATGAAGAATTTTCTGAGTGGTGTCAATGGATGATGATCCATCACCTCTAAAGTCCTTATGAATATTATTTAGCATAGGTAACTCATCCTCCATCAACCACGTTTCCTGCAGCAGAACAATATCATGAGAGTCACACAATCTTTGCACAATGTCAACAGAGCGCTTAAGAGACCCACAATTATAGGTCACAATACGAAGGCCTGCCATCATAAGTTGTTTCTGGTGTTTACCGGCCTGGTCTGCCCTTGGCCGAATCGATTACTCTGTCGCTTCTGATGTTGAACAAAAGGTCTGATGTAGACTCCCACCGGCCATAGTTCTGGGCTCATCACAGATTGTTTCATTTCCAAAGGAAGAACCAAATGAAATGCTTTATACCCATATTTTTCTGCTTCCGGCAAGTCAATGATGCTGTTAACTGTAAGCAGATGATTTTTCTTTTTTAAATGATCTTTGATTGTGGCGTCTGTAGTTGATGCCGAACAGTGGCCAACGTAGAGATGAAATTTAGGGGGAGCAGCAGAAAAAGCATTAGCTGTCTCAGCTGATACTGACACCTCGTCAGTTCCAACAACTGGCTTCCTCCTTCTCCAACGCTTCTTCTGCACTGGCCCCTGCCATGCTTTATCATCTAAGTCACTAACATAGATAAGTGTGAAATGATAAGTGTGATAAGTGTGAAATCAGTCCTGAAATAGTTTGGACGTGGGGAGTTAAGAGTGGGTGATCCACGGCCAGACACAAGGGAAAACAAAATAGTTATATGGTCACTTTTGCCCAAAGGGGACAGTGGGTCAATGTTGATAATGTTATGCTCGGAATCTGTAAAGACAAGATCCAAGCAGCTCGGTTTCTGGCCCCCACGGTAGCGTGTAGGGAAGGGAACATGCTGATAAAGAGAAAGACTGGACACTAAGTCGAGAAAATTAGTGGGTAGCTCGGGACCATGCGATGTGTAAGAGTCGCAGTCCATTGTGGGAAAGTTAAAATCCCCAAGAAGGAGAATAGAGTAATTTGCAGGTGGTTTAGCAGACTGGATAAACTCGAGGAAGGCAGTGGCAGACTCTGAAGCCAAATGACCCAGAATCTTGTACACACAACAAACTCTGAGGGGATTCATGGAGGGAGCTAGGAGATCACAGTAAATACCCTCCCAGTCATTCGAGTGGTAACAAGAAACAATGTTGTTCGCAGTGAAAGAGGAGCGTACAAGCAGAGCCACTCCACCCTTCCTTCCGGACAATCTGTCGCATCGATACACAGAGTAATCTTAAATGGGAAAATTCCATCTGGAACAAGTCTGTTACAGTGGGTTTCAGTAATAGCAATTAAGTCAGGATCATAGTCACTGATGACAGTAGTAAGTTCAGGAATTTTGTTGCAAATGGATTCAGCATTGAGAAGTATGCATTTGATGGGCAGGATGCTGGTTTTAGGGTTTTAGGGTTTTAGGCTTCTTAAATGTTAAAATTTAATTTTCAACTGTTGGCATACTTAAAAAGTTTTCAGCTATTCTTTTCATGAGGTAGGAGAATGCCATTCAACTTCTGCAACAAAGGCTTGTGCAATTTTCCCGATCATCTTCATGGACCACTATTCGTTGTTAAGCTTAAGTTAACCTCTGGCAGCGGTGGGTGTTTTCTTCTTGCAAGATGCTTGATGAATTTATACTAGATTTACGGAATTTCTTTAAAATAACTGAAGTAAGTGTTCTCAAGAACTTCTTATTAAAACTTAATGGATTCGTCGATTTAAGTGTCTCAAATCTGTTGATTTCTGCTTACGGTCGACTAATTACAGCGAGTGACCATTCAAGTGTTGTTATGCAACGTACTTTTAAGGAGTGCAGAAGCTTCTAAAGGTTTAAAGGCACATAACTCCCTCCGGTATATTTTAACAGTTTCACTCGATACATTACCGGAAATAGTTTTATATAAACTGATTTACCTTTCATTTGCTGGTCTAAGGGTACAATGCAGATGTCAGTAGTGGCGCGTGAATGTTATTTGGCTTGTTTTAAACGGCTCGGTCCGAGCGGTATGTAACTCCCGCCACATCGCTGGCAAGCCGCGGCCCTGGAGGAAGGATAATTAATCCTTCGCTCAAGTTTGCGACTTGGTCGTACGATGTGTCACGTTGCAGCGGCCCCGAAATGAGTATGACTAGTGTCATAGAGCAATGCGCTCTGCGGTCGTTTGAACTATATTTTAGCGTAGGTGACGCAGAGTAAAGCAGCCAGAACGGAGGGATTTATGTGCCTTTAAAAAGCTTCTGTCATTCAAAGAAATAATTATTAGGTTGTTTAAACCTGAGTCGTAGCTTTAGCAATTGTTTTTATAGATTTCTAGATTTATTGGAAATCTAATGGAATTATTGAAACTTACACGGGCAAATTTAAGTAGTAAGTTATTACTAATTTAATAAGTTATTACTAATATGCATTTAGCCATTTAAAAGCCATAGCACTTTATTAATTGCCTAGTAAAACTAGATTACTGAGTTTGGCTGTTTATGGTTATCCCAGAAACATAATTTGTAATCGCTGGTTCCTTAAGGTACCTGAAGACCCTTTTGGCTGCGTTCCAATTCATCTTCCTAGGTTGGACATTTCTACCTGAATAATTAATAATGGTATGACTTATGTCTGGGCGAGTTCCCGATACAAGATATAATAAAGAGCCTATCACTGATTGCTACTTAGTTACGTCAAATGGTGGTGAATCGGCAGTCATCATTAATTTTTGTTGTCAAAGAACATATCCCAACTGGGTTATAATCACTCATATTGACTGTTTTAAGCACCTCATTGATATAAGTTATATGGGAGAAACAAATACCCTCAGACATGCTTTCCAACAGTAAGTCCGAAAACAAAGGGTTTATCGGATGCGTTCGAATGTCCCTGAACGTTTCGCCAATCCAGGGCCTAGTGCCACAGAAACCAGGGCCTTAGCGTAGCCCCGTGGCAATAAAATCGCTTCAAGCAAGCCTAAGGAAGATGCAGGGATCCCAATAATCTGCGAAAAACCACAGTCCGTTACAGTTTGCTTCATCGTGAAGAACCACTGCCGTCCAGCATGTTTCAACCCTCAGAGGGCCTTAAAAATATCTGGCAGTTTATTTTCCCGTACAAACAGGCCACTCAAATATCAGCTGATCTAAAGTGATAGCCCTTCACAGTCGTAAGGGAGAACAATATACGAAATGTGCTAAGCATAATAACTGATAAGGAGATTTTTTCGAACTCAACTCCGAGACTAGCAGAGTTGCCACAGGCTACAAGTCTGGCCTTAAATTTCTGTAGTTCCCAACTTTATTGAATTTCTTCATGAACACTTATTTAAATAAATAAATAAATAAATAGAGACGATGCACAAGGCATCCACCTACCCAAATTCCCAAGCGGCAGATGTTAAGTGGAAGCAAAAGTTAATAAAACCAGACACTTAAAAGTGTGACTCTTCGCTCGCGCTCAGTACTAACGGCGAGCGCGTGCATTACTCCGATACTAGCTCCGCCGCTGCAGCTATGCATAGGCCGTTTTAAGAACTATTTTGCGCCACGATCCGTCAACAAGCGGTACTAACTTCCGGAAGTCGAAAACGGAAAGAAGCTAGCAAGTGCGCGCGCGTCCATCTGAAAGCGAAACCGTTCGATATCGAAGGACACATAGAACTAAGGATACGAATTATTGGAGGACAGCTGACATTAATGCAGTACCAAACGCACGTTATTTGACATGTTACCGACGAAAATCTGTTAATTATTCCAATTATTTTTTCCTAATAATAAATGGGACTTTGTTCCTATCTACGTTTGTTGATATCGTTTGTTGTGATACGCAAAACACGTGTGTAATGACGAGCAGCCATCGCATAATCAGTTTGTTGAATTCCAGCCCAAGTATTGTGACGGACCACGATTAAACTAATTATCACCCACCCAACAATAAGACGGTTGATGAACATGTCATCAGATCGGTACCGTGCGTAATTATTATTTCGAACCTAAATCCTCCCCAACATTTGGGATTTAGCAATAGGACTGAACTGAACTGTCACGTGTGCCCAATGACTATTTAGAATCACCTCACCAAAAAAAAATAATTCTTCACCGCGAATAATAAAAAGTTACCTTGTTGATAAAAAAAAAAATCTCCCACCCCCCACCAAAAAAAAAACCCACATAATTCTCGTTGTGTGCTACTGCTGTTGGCGCGCGAGTCATCGAATCAGCACTTTTTTTTGTTGACTGGCCCCCCCCCCCCCCTTTTTTTTTTGTTATAGCTTGCACAATCACACCGCCACAATTCGGCATGTATATATGCCAAAGTTTGACCCAGATTTGTACGAAAAAAAAGCCGTTATTTTTTCACTTGAGCTAGTTTTAAATCCAACTTTCTCCTCTTATGTGAAAATATACCCAGCCACATCAAATTCGAGCCGATTCAACAAACTCAATCTAAATGCTGTTATTTTTTTTTTATAATAACGTTTACTGCCAAAACGGTACTTTAAATTAGTTTTAGTAATCAGCTGTGTGAGTAGATTTGCAGCTGTAAAGCTTGTGAACTTGCTGCCAGTCTTTTTCTCATAAACCTACAGCTTTTTTTTCTACACTGGATAATGGAACAGGCGAGTAATGAAAAGAAACAGAAAATCCGTAGAGTAAATAACACAGCCACATGCTTTATCGGTGAGCAAATTTCTTTGATGCCATGTGTGAAAAACAAAATAAGAGGATTACCTACCTACTTTCTGTGATACTGTTCAGGATGCTGCGTACATTTTGAATTGCAATGGTCAACGGTAACCACCTCTATTGGACACCCCCTCCCCCCCAACCAACCCATAAAAAAATTCCTAATTTCTTTCTAAGTTGTCAGTTTCACAGCAAGATACTATCGGGTGTCTTGGGGCAGGGATAAGTTCTTACTTTCCTTTGCTATTGGCCTTGTGTTGCCCCTAAAATGGGAAATAGTCACTCCTAGCATTACCCCCCACCCCCGCCACTGCCGCTTCTCCCCTCCACCACTGTGGGCAGCCCTGCCATTGGTTACCAACCATTCTGTCCAGACAGAAAATTACATTTTTTTTTTTAATATGTACAGGTGTCATTTTCAGTGTGTGGCGGTTTTTATAGAAAAAAAAATTATTAATTGAAATTCAAGCATATGCATGGACATTTACCATTTTCCGCATTAATCAAAAAAATGGGCTGCTATAGAGTTCGATTTTTTTATTAAGAATTTCCACGATTTAACAGTAATGTATGATAAAACCTTAATCTGGTTTCCAAATTTGTTCGCTAATGCAGGTGGCAAGCTAGTGTTCTTTGTTTTAAGCCTTACTCTTTATTTATTCATTTCTTGCCTCATTAAAGAGCTATTTTACTTATTGAATAAGCATCTAATTGCCAAACTTTTAAAATTATGTTATAAATTTGAGTAGCAGAATTGTAAAATTTATTCCCAAAAACATGAAATTGCTGGCCCCTCGGGCTAGGCTGACTGAATTTTGTTTCTATTCCTAATAGGAAATTCACATTACCTGTTAATTTTTGCATTCCTTTCCGGAATGCTGCCTTTCCCTAGAGGTTTTTTGGGTTGTACAAAGCCGTCCAGCTGTGCAAACCAAGTGCGCACGCGTGAGTACACTCCTCCATATAAAGGTGAAGAGTCGCGGCCAGATGCCATTTTTTTTCTCTCGAAATGTCAAGAAGGTGGTTCATGGTGGGTACAGGTAATGCATACTTCCTGTTAGGCAATAGAAACCATATTCAGCCAGCCCAGCCCAAGGGGCTAGCAATTTCATGTTTCTGTATGACGTTCGAAATATAAATTATCTGTTAATTTTGCATTAACAGTTAAACCTCGTCAAAACTGGCTGTGGGTACCACCCTGATGGGCACACTAGGGTAAGAGCTGGCTCTCCCAGAAAGTTACAAACTTTGCACTGTATTCTGGGAAAATTGTGAAGCAGGAAGACAGTCTCTTCTGTGGAATGTGTGTCCGGTTTTCTTTTTTAAAGGGGTCTTGCTTCAGTTCCTTGTTTATTGAAGCTCGCGTTGAACTTTTTTTAATGCCAACATTTAAATACACCATTGAACTTTGCTAGCACCTTTTTTTTTAATATGGTTCATGTTATGACTTCAGTTAGGTCCGTGTAGTAAGGATAACTACTACTACCTGAGGTAATTACTAATTAACTGATGTGTGTACAGCTATTGTATCGTATACCATTCCTTGTCACAAGCTCAGCTGTGAGAGAAGCAACGGCTTTCGTATCCCGTGTCCACGACAGTTGATTCAACATCGTCAGTCTTATTTTATCTGTAGAACAATAAAATGCGTCATCTTTCTGGCATGTGCATGAAATGGCATTGAACCAGGAGGTGAAACACGCAGCGATATCTACCCCAGTCTGCCTTGGCATTAAAAGACGATTTCCTTCCCCGCAACAGTGTCGTTTCAGCACTATTACGTGTGGCATATAGCAGCATGCATGTCTAATCATAGCAAGAGATACGTTTTCACTTATTTATTTATTAGGTTAAAACCTAGGCTACATTTTTTTAACGTCAGTTATCCCCAGTGACGGCGTCAGGACTGAATTGTTTGAGGGGCCGACAGAGGGCACATCTGGAAACGGAGTGGGCCTAGGATTTTTTTTTCAAGGCAACCGCATTAGGCACTTTTGTTCCTATTAATCCAACTGAAACATAACATAAGCTTCAATGTAGTACAATTTATTTGTAAAATACGTCCCATAAACACACTATAAATTTGGCTACCCTATAATGCCAAGTTACTAAGAAATAAATAAAATAAAATAAATAAAAGCTCTGTTTATTCATTTGATTTCAAGTTTAGCTTGCAAGATTTTTTTATTATTTTGTTTTCTGGTGGTGCCATGAGTGTTAGGGTTTGGGTGGGGGGGGGGGTCATGGCCCAACCCTGGCACCGTCACTGGTTACTCCAGAAATTGTTACAACCAGTCGTTCCAAAACTGGCTGCATGTGGTCACAGTCCAGAACGAGAGATGAAACATGCAGCAATGTTATAATGGACACTCGTCGAACCTTACACGATCTCCTTTATGCAACTCCTGCGAATAGTTGAAATTCCAGAATATGCAGTGATGATCTAATAAGGTACTAAAGCAGATAAAGGCAATTATTCAATAGAAAAAAAAAAGGAGGCTATGTTCGCTGACTTACTTTGTATTTATTTATAACCATCAGAAAAAAAAAGTATGACAAGTATGTTGGTTCCAATATGAAGTCATGCATTCCAATTTAAACCCATTCCACGCCATAAGGAATACTTACACAAAAAGACAAAATAACAGTCCAGCTACGAAGAGCGAGTTTCCAGTCAGTTCTTAAGTAACTGGAGAGAAGCGAGCAAAGAACAGTCGATTTCTCATCTCCTTGGTCACTTACGAAGAGGGTGTTGAATTTGTTGACCAACCAATGAACGTATGGCGCTTTTTTAAAAAGGCCCCTCTAGCCATACATCTGGAGTGGAATGAGTTATTAATTACAGTTTCAAAATTTATGAAATGAAGTTACGTATGTATCAAAATTTTCAGTCCCAAAATCATACTGAATGGTGAGTGTGGCCAGCGTTTCTATAATAGAACTGATAGGCTAGCAAGTCAGTCAACCTAAGTCCAGAGTTCATTAATTTGTGTGTGGTACAAGTTTAAATTTACTCGTGATAACGACCATCACAAAGTTCTTGCTTACGAAATCAACGACACCACTACATACAATATGGTTTTTCTGCAACAATAGTTAAAAATTATTTCCGCATTGGACGTGCAAAGGGTAAAAATAAAGTTTCCCTATCTTCAATGTTAGAGACGATAGTTTCGCCCATTTTGGCACTATAAAAAAGTACAGGTTCAATTAAAAGAAGCTTGATCGGCCTCTTCTTTGGACATTTGTGACTGATATGTCAAGTTTGCTATTATCGGTAGACAACTGCAAGGCATTTTAATTTCAAAGCAAAATATTTCCACCGGAAACAAAATTAATTTTCAATCAGGGTGAATTGGAGACTTTGGATGTGTGATTTGACGATTAAAGCGATCTTCCGCTCACAATAAAAGCAGTGAAGAGGCGGCTCAGAGGCGGACTGGCTTATCTAGAAGTCGAGAAGTTTCCTGAAGATACGTACAGTTTCACTTTGTACGGGCCAGTAACACGTCCCATTAAAAAAAAAAAAAAAAAACTTTGCCTGCCCTAACGTATGGAAATGTGTTTTATGGTACTCCGCATCTTGCCATGACAGACAACAAACAAGTTACAACCCGACCTCGGCTTACGTATGTAGAAACTAAAGAAAATGTTGAAAGCTGACCACAAATAAAAATGCAGAACTTTAACGCTTACTTGAACAAAAATTTGACCTAAATAATGCGCAAAAAAGCTAAATGTACACATGTCAGGATTTTTTCATCCCGTTATCAAGTGCAAGGCAGGAGCATCACAAAATCCCAAAATTGACAACACCGTTTAAACATGCTGTTGCCAAGGCACAAACAAAATAAAATAATAAAATAAAATTAAGAACCTATGCTTTCCTGGTCAAAACAGGTAACAGGGTTTGTACAACCTCATCTAAACCAGTTACATGCCTTTTCCAGGCCCCGAAAATCTATTTTCCACGCTATATTTCACACTCAGTAGCCTACTCCAATTGTGGTGCTAAATTAGATTATTTTTTTGGTAATTCAGCATGTTATTGCAACAAATGTCGTCTGATAAGATAAGGAAAAATTGGCTTCAAACCCAAGCAACATATAAGTTTAATAAAAAAAAAATTGAAGTGCACAAAATCTAAAACTTGAAAATTACAGTAAGTGCAATTTCCATGCTTTTCCAGCCTTATATTGAGAATTTGTCAGGATTCCATTCTTTTCAAGGCCTGGAAGCGGGCCCTATGAAATTTCACTTTTTTCCAGCATTTCAATGCCTTGTACAAACCCTGATACTCAGTATTAGGGAGCCAAATAAAAGACCTCACCCTGCGAGTACACCAGGATAAGTCATCCTTAACTGCTCCTCACTTCGAACCTGCACTTGCATGGTTAGGTCTTGTTTATTCCCCCCCCCCACCACCACCCCCCAATGCTAACTCATTTCTAGCCAAGAAAAGTTAGGTTCTTAATTTAATTAAATATCATTATCTACGTTAATTATACGTGCCTTGACAACAGCATGTTTAAACTGTGTTGTTAATTTTGTGATTTTATGATGTTCCTTTGCTGACGGGGTGGACAAATCCCCGAAATATTGTGCAAATATTTCGAAGTTTTGCAAGTTTGCAAGTTTTGCAAGTTTTGCAAGTTTGCAAGTTTTTCGAAAACTATTTAAGCTATATTCTTGTTCAACTAGCCTATGCTTAGTCTGGCATTTTATCAGAATTCAACGCTTACTGTGCACTCCTTTAATTATCTCTTTCAATGGCAATCTTGACCGCAGACACATTTTTAAGTCCTTAATCGGTTGGCAATGGCGCACGGAAGGCAGGGAAACAGAGGGTAGTCCCCCAACCGCTCTAAATGTGCCACAATGCTAAATAAGTTCCTCTGGAATTTCAAAAAAGGTACCCTACCCTTTTGAAGCCGAGTACAACAATGATATCTGATAAATACTTCAGCTCCTGGCCCTGCACCCCGCTACTGGAGCTATATATCAGCACTCCCCCACACCTATAGCTATCTTTTTTTAGTCCCTGGCTTAGCCAATGCAGTTTAGTGAACAAAAGGACATGCCTTAGTTATATTTGGTAGAATACGAGTTATTTTATTAAACAAACTTTCTATTGAATGCATTTCATTATTTTGTCCCCTTTTCATCGGCAATTAATATTTGCAATATACCTTGAGCTAGTGGAAAGCATTTCCAGGGCTGGTTGGGCTGACCTAGCCTATCTCTGTGCAGAGAGGCCTACACTTTTAAAAATTTTTCGGAATACAGTTGTTGAATAACAGACAAAATCCCACCATGTCATGAGTCAGCACTGCAGTAAATGTAATGAGGTTACAAATTTTGGTCGGTGTATAGACCTCTTCATCAGTACACACTACACCACACCCTACTTTAGCCAACGGCTGAAGTAGGACGTGTAGTAGTTCCTTCTGATGAAGGACTATATGCAGACCAAAAATGTGACCCCATTAATAAATGTACTGCATTGTTGACGCATGATGTGCTTGGATTTTGTCTGGTAGGCCTATTTTACAAGAACATGTCAGTTTAGCATATTTGACACCCCTTTAAGCAATAGAACCACACGATTTTTCCAGAAGTTGCAAGTAAATTTGAAGTCACAAATTGCCATTGATAAGTGCCGAATATGTGGCAGCCTCCACTTCTCTAGTTGACCTTGCTAGAGATTATCCACTATTAATACTTTCAGTCTTGGGAAATGTTCTTGACTATTCTTTTCAGGATGCAATCATGCCACGATTGATGGGTTCCTCTATGGGTTTACTATGAAACTCGCATAATTCAAAACCTCAGTTTTCAGTTCAACCACTTGATATTCGACAGATGCCACAGTGGTACATCTGTGGCAGATCTAAATACTTCACTTGTACACGTTGTCAGCAATATAACCTCGGCCATTTTCAGGTGTACACAGCCAATGGTGACAAGTTATTTGAAGGCCAGTCCTAGAAAAATTAACAAGAACACTTTAGTCATTTGTCAAAAAAGACTACAATTAAAAACTTGTGCTCTGAAAATTTAAAACAATCAAATTCAGCAGGCCTATACGCCCATCTCCAGAACCATCCACGCATAATTCTAGCCCCGCTCATCTTAATCCCCAATAAAGTTAATCTAGACTACACTAAACCATATATTGCCGTGATATTCTTTATTGTGCAGACAAAGATTAAGACCTTATTTAGCGTATATAAATCGAGTAGCCTAATGGAATGCTCGCAAAAAGTAAATTTATTAATGGGGGAGGGGACCTCAATCTTCCCCGATTTTTTTCAATTTGCGAATTACAACCCTGAAGTTGCTAGCCTGTTATCTTCTCTAATGTTGGAGACCAACTAAGTAATCTGGTGAGGCTAAAGTTAGAACAAGACAGTAAGATAAGTGTTCAAAACTGCATATCACCAAAACTGGCTGCCACCTTTCAGACAATGGCGACGTGGTTGTCACCGGAGATGGTGAAGTGTCTTTTAAGAAGTAGGTCTTGGTTATTCGCCAAGTTTGCTGGTTAATCTAGACACATGCTAGTTAGTCACCTACAAGCTCGTGAGATTAAGTATTAACTGTTATTGTTACTGTTAAATTTTACATGTACACACGACTACAGACGATTAATTACATAAGTGAAAATTACAGACATAAAGTTCCTCCCGAAAAAAATGACAAAGGAAGATAACGCAGTATGACCTTTGGTACGTTCACAGACCTACGGAAATTTTGATACCAAAACAGGTATAAGAGAGCCAGCAAATTTCCAAAAGAGTTGGCCTTTGAAAATAGTGATATCATTCAACCAGGGAAAGGCAGCCAAAATTAATCCTATTAGCTAAGTTTTAACATCGCACCGAATAATACTTTGAATGTTAAATGAAAATTTGAAGTTAGCGCGAGTAGCAATAGTCTAGTTTTCATTTAACTTTTGAACTATTAGACTTTCATATTTCAATTTTACTTAGCCTATATTCTGTGGTAGGCATTAGGCCCATTACCACACTACCACCACATAGTTGGCGGTGAGTTTAATTCTAGCATTATGAACCTTTTAAATCTTGCGAGTGTATAAAAACAAAACAGGAATTGACGTTTTTCTGGTAGATGATTCACCGTAAGTGGGAAAAATGTGTAATTAGTTTTCATTCCTGCCAGAGAATTACGTAAAAGACTCCCCCCCCCCAATGAATTTTATTTTCAAGTATGAATCGGATTTTTTGGTGTTCAGGTAATCAGAAATTTAAAAAACTTTTTTTGGGGGGGGGGGGGGGGCAATTAAAAATTACAACATTGTCATCTAGTAATTAGTAGGAAAATGGACATTACCTGCAATCCAGCAAACCCCAAAAGCAAGAGCCTAACCTTATATAGTACACTGAACAGTCATACAAGAAATAAATAATAGTGTTAGCAGTGTATATAAGAAAAAAAAAAGCCTGAGCCTATAGCTATGATGGTGGGCATAATAAATTGAAAACTTGGCAAGTTTCACTGACGTCTGCTATAGTACATCTGCTGCAACTAACATTCAGTCCTACTTCTTAACCTTATTAAATACATTGTGTGCCAGGCATGAAAAAAAGTTAAAAAGTGAATCTCTAGCAAACAAACAAAAATAATAATTCTCAAAAAGAAGCCAGAAGAAAATAGTTGCGGGGGGAAAAATAGGAGAAATAAACCACACGAAAAATTTGACATTTTCTAGTGATAGTTAGAAACCTGCGTGTGGAAATTCGAGCCAAGGTAAATGACCAAACCTATACAGGGTTGCCACCAAAACACTGAAATCAATTTCCGTGAGTTTTCCAAGTTTTCCCAGAGTAAATGAAGTCATTTCCCAGGCTATTTGCCGTAATTTTTGGAAGGAATTTTTTCACACATTTTACTAGTTTTGTTTTAAAAATGCTGAAGCTTTTAGAAGGGGAAATACATTATTTAAAATCTTAATTTTTTTCCGCAGAGTTTTCCAGGCTTTTTGTGAAAAATCAGTGAATTCCCCAAGTTCTCCAGATTGGTGGGAACCCTGCTGTAATAATTACAACATGACAACAACAATCGACCCGATTTGTATTTTTCGTTTTTTTTCCCCCACAGTCTTTAAAATAACAAACGTGTAGAAATTTAATCTTAAAAAGGTAGCCAGCGAAGAGCCTTATATTTTGGTAATACGTACCTTAGGATATTCCGGCGAAATTCAACGTAGTGGGCGTAGTCGGAGTCAAAACAAGCAGGCTTGTTCGCCGGATGTGAGAATGGCACTTAGCATTCACACGGAGACACAGTAATCATCGTAACAGGCAATCGGCGTCAATGATTCTAAGAATATACATGTAAACTGTATATTATATTTCCGTGAATCGTGAATTTGCGTTGTAAATCAAACGTCAATGTACCCACAGGGAAACGAAAGGGGGATAAAACCAAAAGAAAATTAAACAGACATTAATTCATTCTGTTTAATTTTCTTTTGATAAAACCAACGCCGTCACAAAGGGTGCCTGCAGGGTGCACATTTACTCAAGCGGTCATGCTCATGTCGTCCTCGGCACATGCGCACGCACCCCATTGTCTGGATGAACTATCTGCATGGCGCACACGACTGTTTGTTGAGTAGGGTGTGGCGCAAGCGCTGTAGAGACAATCAGAACCAACGGCGATTGCTTAAACCTGCCGCTACGTGTCGCCAACAACTGAGGCTCTAAGAACGAAGGAAACGCACCGCGTCCCAACAGTATGGGCTGCGAGCGAAGTGTCAAACTTTTGTGTGTCTTGATTTTCTTTTGGTGGAAGACACCACCATCAGAAGAGTTGTTTTTTTAGAATTCATTACCCTCACGTTTTCAGGCCTATCAACAACTTCCCACACATGCATATCCTTGAGCGAATAAGGGAGTTTTAAAAGTCAGCGGCTTGCGAGTCGCTTGCAAGCGGAAACGCTTGCCCGTTTGTTATTTCAATGGGAAAGCGTTTGCCGCTGCCAAACGACTCGCAAGCCGCTGACTTTTAAAACTCCCCTAATAGATTTTGGATTTAGTGGCGAAATTCCAAAGTAATAAATCTGGGTCCCTTTGAGTCTCCGCATAAGTAGTTGCTAAATTACATGCTACATTGGCATTATGGCACCTAACCCACCTACACTCTAAGAATGTTCTGCGCCATTCTCTAAATGGGCCACCTATTGCATACTTTCCCTTTTTGGAGACCTCTGGTATGTTGGAGTTAACTATCTTCGGTTTAAGCTTAAAATGACTGAGGGTAAGCCCACACAAATAATCACAATCTTCCTATTCATTTAAACGATTGATGTCGTTGATGGCGGGTTGGACAAGTTGACATGGAGGAATAGAATACTAGGTTTAAAAAAAAAGTTGTTTGTGGGTTTAAGTCGGTAATGTACCGTAGGCGACATTTAGATGACATTGTCTCTTTTATACTGGTTCCAATTCAAGGGGTTGAGTAGTGCTTAACTCTCTCTCTAATTGGGGTAAGACTAGTGGACGGTCTTCCATGAGATTAAGTCGCTTGGACCCCCTCTAACTGCTGTAAGCGTGTTGGGGATTCTCCCAGGAGTTAACAGTCTCTGGCGTCCCCTCTAGGAGGTGTAATTGAGGTACAGTAAAGTGGGTTGATTAAGGTTTAAACACGCCCGGGTCTCCGGCACAGTCAGGGATGATACGCTAACTGGATCAGAAAGTTGCGGGATAGAGCCATGGGTTACTGGCACACACAGTGGATTAGGGCAAGGCACTAAAGATTCCTGCATAAGAGTTAGGTTAGGGGATTCTGTTTCATTGGATGCAGTCACATTTAACTCCCTGGCTGAGGGATTTAGGTTCGGGTGGTTTGCATTTCCTAACATGTTTTGAATATGAGCGAACAATTGTTGATTGCCAGAACTATCCTCCTTTAAGGCTAACACAGCTTGTGACTGATTCTATTTCTGGATAACCATACAATGTTTGTTTGACCCTATGACTGGAACAATTCCACTCATCATTATTAAAGAAAAACCAAGCAATGCTGCAAGAAGTAGACGAACGTTTCGAAATTGTACAATTTTCGTCATAGGGTTTATAAATAAAATTTTAAAATATGGCAAGGCCACTAAGTCATCTCATGTGCATTTTTTCTACATTAACGATCATACTCGGGTCAAATTCAAGCTTCACATCAAATAAATGATTAAATAAATAGAATTAAATTGCTGTAATAATATAAATGAAAATTGGAAATAAGCCATCAGCAAAAAACGTATACTAGAATAACGTAGTACAGAAAGCCATCTTTTGCACTTAAAGTGTCATGACCCTTATTCGAACCGGCGAACCAGTCCATCTCCAGATCACTGCCATACCACCTTTACCAATATGGCCACTTGTTTGCCGATGGCTTATTTCCAATTTCCTTTAAATAGATGATTGTTGTGGACACCATTAATTTGTGCGAGCGAAATCGCTGTTGCACGTACACGCCATGTGTAAATCTATCGTAAATCCGATCTAACAATATGTGCCCTCAGCGTATATACGCCACAAGGTTACCCATAGGGGCGATGGAAATGTTGATCAGCAATCCGAGCTTATGCATCAGGTTCTAAACTGGTCTGCAGTTGGTCTCAAATCGGTTTAGCCAATGGGTCAATTTGAATTGGATAAATAAATTGGAATTGGTCTACCATACCCTGGGTGTCACATGTGACATGCGTGCCTCAATTTCTATTCCCTATACCTGTGCGAATCAAGAAAATCGTGCAGGAAGGTTATCTTCCAGTTGCCAGACATACCTCAGTTGGAAGAGAGTGCAGAAACTGAAGCGCCATAGACATTAAATTGATACGTACCAACTGCAAAGCCGTGATTTGGTAATTGAAGTTTGTAGATATTATGTATGTGATAAATCTGTGTGCTTGTGGCGACGCATGAGGCATTTGCGTGCTTAAAAGATCAAAGATTTTTACCTGATGACACTTAAATTGAATGTTTCAAATTTCCTTGTTACCCTTGGCACGTCGAGTTAGTGTATGGCGCACTTCTATAAATTTTGAAAAGATTTGGTAATAATAACTTTGGACGAAGATTTTTTTTTTAGTGTTCTCTTGTCTTAATAATTTTATGGAACAAACTACATTGCTTCCTGTGACAACCTATTGTGATAACAATCCAGAGCTGTGATAATATTTTCTGATAATATACTGAATGTTGGGACTTAATACAAGCATTTTGAGAACTGCATGTTGCATTTTTTTGTTGTCTTTTGATATTTGGATTTGTATATTGCAGAGATTGCAATGTTCAACTGATTTCAATATCAATAGTGTTTACTATGCGATTAATAAGAAGGGTAAGGTACATAATTTTCTTATTGCTAGTGTTGTGTACCAACCCCCTCGAATGTCAATCCAGCAGCAATCACCACTTTTCAAATAAGTCTTCGAAAGCATTTGCTATTTCACAATTTCTTCTTGTCACATATCAAATACAACTGGCACGATGCATAGTCAACGGTCCCCTACGACATAATCCTCCAGACCCTCCTAGATCTAACTGTCACACGCCTCGTCTTGGACCCTTCTAGACTTCGTCATATTGAGGTAATGCGTTTTTGACATTTCTATTTATGTACTGAACCCATTCCTCAGATCCAAAATGCAGCCGACCTTGCAGTTCCTTCTTGTCGTGACTGTTCGGTCACGGTTGCCATCTGCTTCCTTGATAACTGCGGCCCCACAGTTTGAATGCCGTCATGCTTTCGGGAATTCGTCTCACTGCTTGGTCGGTTGGGTCACTGGATGCCATCCAGGGGTCGCCGGCTCGCAGCACGGGTGCTCGTCAACCTTGGTCCCTACACCTTATTGACAAGGTCTGCTAAATAAATAACTGGTAATATATAAATATTTTCTTGGCATAAAAACTAAATCTTATCGCGAACACCTGGTTGAAGATTGTTTTTATTGCCTAATGAAAATATACATTACCCTCACCCGCTCGGCCTCCCCTCTCATAACCAAGCGTGTGGAGAGGAAGAAAGATGGCTAATGCATGGGCTCAAGCGTTTATATACTGTGGCTGATGCTGACGCATGTGTAATAAAGGAATGCTGTGAGCCCGGCAGGAAAGGCAACTTTTCATCGCTAGGGATTGAGCAAGCAAAGGAAGGAAACGGCTAAATAAATAACAGGTAATGCATATCTTCGTTAGCCAATAAAAACAATCTTCAACCAGGTGCCCCTGGTAAGATTTAGCTTTTTTTTTAATTGTTGGCACTTAAGTCCAATCCCAATTAAATTCAATCATAAACTTGAAAATACTCATTTTACAATATAAAAATGAAATACAACTGAAATTATTTCTACGTTCAGAGAAACTGCCATCTTTGTTACGTCCACGTTATATCACAAACTTGCACAACTTATCAACATTGAACAAAATGTAGCTTGACAACTTCAGCAAACCATCAGTTCACACCTTTTCTTTTAACTCACAAAAATTCCGTAATGGCAGCACTAGCATTTGACAACTACTCTTCCTACATATATGAAGGCAAGTTTCAAGAAGCTCGACGCATTTCTTTCAAAAACGCAGCGATTTTGCTTCTGATGAAACGTTTTAGACAAATTGAAAATGAGTAATTCAGAAAAGAAAAAGTACATGCGCATATTTATAGGCAACTTATTTTTAGCCTCCGCAATACTAAACCAAGTGAAAGGGACAGCTACAGTAAAAGGCAGGTTATGTTTTATTTACACTTAGAAAAAAATGAGGACATTGGACGCTTGGGCTCTGAATCTGACATTTCAAGTATACAATAAAAAAGGAATGGCGCAAACATCCAAACTAGACAAACAAGTGGGAAAAAAACACCTGATGACCATACAAATTAAAGTATTTACTTGAGCAATAGCTAAGACATTTTCTTAATTATGTATGGAAGAAACAAGATTTTGCTGTAGCTACTAAAATAAAAAAAAATAAAAAAACTTAACAGCTCGGCCATTGCACTACTGGACAGTGTCGACATACAATATTGAAGTGGCTAACTGGGTCTTTAAGACAGTTGCCGAATCTTAACTTTTTTTTTTATCAATATTAGAGCAAGAGTCTAAAGGGAAGATTGTGTCACAATAAAGTACACAAAATTATAAAAAATTAATGTGAATCCTTGTTTGTTGCGTTAAAAAAGTAATTTTGAAGTTTAACCGGCATTCGTGTGCTTAGCCAGATTCACAATGAAAGCATTTTAAGGTTAATAATTTTAAAATACGGAATTTGACAGCTTTAAAGCCTCGTATATCTAACAAATGAAGCGCAAAAAACTTGTGTATGCAAATCAACAATTATTACAGAGTAGAAAATAAATATTTTAAACAAACTGACATCAACCCAGCCAACCACCGACCGTACGGCAACTTACCATATTTAACTTTTCTTTTTTTCTTTTGCCAATGTTGTGTATGGAATGTTGTGATTGGGGAACAGAATTGCATACTTCCCCGTTTTTACTATTTTTTGGGGTGTTAATTTTTTCTGTGTTTTAACAAGCATCAATAACTTTTGACACAAAATTTAAGTTTCCTTTGTTATCAAGACAGTGTTTTGCAAATCACACTCACTCCTTTGGCCTCTTTTAACGACGTGAACCAGGACTATTTCCCATGTTGCCACCGCCTCCTCCATGCAGATTATCGAATCAGTTCACACCTCCTGGTCCACCTCCACGCCCTCCTCCTCGCCCCATACCCATCCCAATAAGACCCATGCCTTCCCCGCGATCACTGTTGGGCTGCCCATAACCACCGCCGAAACGCTGCTTATCACGGGACTTGGCTTTTTTTTTTTTTTCGACATTCAAGCGATGATTTCCTTGGAAAATGATGGGCTAAAAAGAAAAAAATTTTCGTTACAAATAAAACATACTTACTGATAACTACAGTTATTTGTTGTCGTTTTAAATAATTTGTAATAGTATAATACATGTTAGTAAAATGTTATCAAACAGGGCTGGAAAATAATGACTATTTCCCGAAATATGCGATGTATTTATTAATGCTTTTTCCTTACTTCCTTTTTCAAATGAGTTTTGATTTTTCATGTTTGTATTTTGCACTTCTGGCAGCACCTTTTGTTATATTACATTTTGTGGTGAAATAAAAGGGTTACGTTATAATTTAAAAAGTTATTAACCCTACATACCTTCCAAACCAAACACATACAGTGATGATTGTTATGAAATTTTTTTAAGGCTGTTCCAAGCACGACTTTTCTTATCAAGCCGACGTCAGTTTTGCGATTCTCTCTGGTGACGGACAAATCTGGAGGTGAACAAGTCGAACTTTGCACCCAGAAAAAGGGCAAAATTCCGTTTCTATTGCTAATAACGAAAATATACATTTAATTTCAATTAGCTCTCACCCACAAAGATCTCTAGACAAACTAGTTTCACTCTTGTTTAGACTCATCAGTAGAAAATACATTGTGGGTGATACGTGGGTTACGCTTGCTAGGGCAAATGACAAGAGCAAAACGAATACAATTTCAGCAAGCAAAATAGCAGAAACTTGTGCTTGTTTGGGGTTCCATTCTACTGAATGTTAGACACCCAGGCCTAGGCCTATTTTTGCCAATTGATTATTTAGTATCAATTAGCTCTCACCCATAAAGATCTCTAGACTGACTGTTTCACCCTTGTTTGGGCTCGTCAGTAGAGAACACCTCGAGTTCAAACCCGTAACCGGTAGGAAGGTCCATATTTTTCAGAGGTTCCACTTCACTTGAAGATGAACCAGAAGATTTAACAAGATGCACTAACACTGCATTAGTAATTCGACGTGTCGTATGGCAGAATAAAAAAAATCTGTAATTGACGTATGAAGTTGGAACGGCAGACCTACCAACAGGACACTATTAAAAAATCTGAATGCATGGTGTACTGAAGAATATCTACTATATTGCGCATTATATTAAAAAAAATTGTCTCGTAACTTTTGCTAGTACGATACGGCAAATGAGCCAGAATCTTGAGTGCGACGATGCAATCACTGACCACATAAGTTTTCATCGGACGCTGATATTGGTATTCTTACAAAAAAACAAAATGAAAGCTTCGTTGTTTTACAGTTTCCCGTACCCGTTGCTCTTGTTCATCAGACTTTTGCATTTTTTAAATCTTCGAACACCATATTTCATACATTCAGCAGGTAAATTGGTGGG
>JAHWFP010066892.1:30489-68212 GCA_023313725.1 Lithobius niger | reverse complement strand
TGGGGGGGGGGGGGAGTAGGAGAAATCATATTGCGCTGAGGGTACGTCGGGTTGACTACTTTAAATTTATTTACAACTTTTTAGGTGTATTAACAAAAGTTAAAATATTCACACGAAAATTGTGACTAAGTCCACATTGAATATAACGCTGCAATTTCATGTAGTCAATTTTGTTAGGCCACTCAATACAAAGTACTTGTTTTACTAGCGTTTTATAATTATCTTTATTATTATTATTTGTAATTTTAAATCTGTGGTTAAAACTAATGTCGAACCAATAAAACTTACGTCAGTCTTCCTGTTACGGATTTTAAAAAAATCTGAAAGTCAGAGGCCATTAGGAATATCCTGCCCTTCCCTCCCTCTGGCCAGTCCGCCACTGTGAAAACAGGATCATTCGCTTTGCTCACTCGTTCAATAGGAAACAACACCACAAATACGCGTAATAAAATACTGTAATACATCGCACCTGAAAAGCAGCGAGGATGGCGCAGTAATTAACAGCAAAGGTCTTATACGAGCATCGCATTCATTGTACCGTCCAGATTCAATCATAGAAATTTGGTGTACCATCCAGATCACCGCAAAAGTAAGTGATGACTAACTTTGTGTTGTCCTGCGCCATACGATATGAGCCATCGCGGCGTACACGATAGCCTCTAACCGACCGCAATGTTGAAGAGCTGACTTGCCGAAATGCGCAGTTACACGCCGCAATTTTTCGTATGATGGGCGTTGCGCGCACACCTTTACGCTGAGGAAGCGCTGACGTCAGCCACTGATCGTGTACTATTTGACGACGGTTTTTCGCTCAGAGACCTTTTTAGAGGTTAGCGAACTAAATCCGGCCTAACTAAATTAATTACAGCATAATACCTTGTGTACTGGCGCACTGCAACTCACCCACCCGCATACTTGAATTTCGTTGGATCAGAATTGAACAAATGTGTCTGGTTTTTGAGGAGATATCGCTGACGTAAACAGGCTACCCCCGTTTTTTGACCACAACCACATTAATTCGACGTGTGACACGTCGAATTAAAAAAAAAAGAACATTTTGCCGGCCCCCAGCCTGGCCAGCTAAAAATGGTTTCTTTTTGCCTAAAACAAACTTAACCTGGTAATTTTAGCATCACATTCCTCGAATGTGATGTTCCCCTGGAGGTTTCTTCCGGTTTGTAGACGCCTGCTTGCATATCCTACCGCGCATGCACGGCCCGGTCCTCCCTTATAAAAGTGACAGCGCGCACGCTATCGGCATTCATTTTACTCTCAATGTGTCAGGCGGTAACTCGGAGGGGAGGCAGGGCGCGAGTTACGTTAAGTATGTTTTAGGCAAAAAGAAATTTTTTAGCCGGCCAGTCTGGGGGCCGGCAAAATGTTCTATCTTTATTGCCAAAACAACTTAACCTGGTAATTTTAGCATTACCAGTTGACATCGTCAAAGTTGTGGCGGGCACCGCCTGTACGAGTGCCCCAGGATGCAAGCAGGCTTTCCCCCATGAATTCTTTATCTGTAAGAGAAAAATTCGCACTTTATTCAGAACACTTGGGGCTTTGACAGGCATTTGGTCTCTTTCGTGGGAATTGGTGGCTCTGAAAAGGACCGTTGTTTGAGGGTCTTGCTTCTGGTTGGATGGAACTTGCTTCCCTCATGGATCTTGCTTCTGCTTCGTTCTGAGTGCTTAGGGGGTTTGACCACGGTTCTGGCTGAGACGATCGGTCCCAGCCGATGTAGTCCGGATTCGTCCTTCGTCATGTCTCTTAGGTAGTGAGATGTGAAGGTGGATTGGTGGCGCCACAATGCTGCTGCTAAGATTTCTTCGATTGGGGTGGCGTTGTGGTGGGCCCAAGATGTGGAGATGGCTTACTTTGTGTGCCGCTATTCTCATGCTCTTGCTCAATTCGTGTTTGTCGTAAGCTGCTTCGATTGTTTTCTTGATCCAGCGTGACACCATGGCGGCTGTTGTTTCTCCGATTTGGAGGTCCACTAGAAGGAAGAGTTGATTTCTGCCTCTCCGTATGTCTTCGTGCTGTGTGCGGGCTAGGTAGAAGCGTAGAGCTCTGACCGGACAGAGGAGACGTTCAGGTTCGTTTCCGGCGAGGTTCAAGAGGGCAGGGAATGTTATGGGTTTCGCAGGCTCGGACGGTTTTTGAGTTTTGGCTCTGAAGGATGCTCTAGGGAAGAGTGTGACTGAGGAAAAATTTGGGCCGAACATGTAGTATGCCGGATCTGCAGATAGGGCTTGAGTCTCGGAGCATCTTAGACTTGCAGCCAGTGTCACGAGGAAGACAGTTTTGCGGGTCATGAGGTGGAGAGAGCTGTCTTGCATGGGTTCATAGGGGTTCTCCATTAGTGATTGTAAGACGATGGAAAGGTCCCAGTCGGTAACGAAACGTCTTGTGGTAGGTCGATCGTTTTCGTATGAGCGTAGCAAGGCCGAAATTCGGTAGTCCTCTAGTAGGGCAGTGCGACCAGCAGCTTTGAAGACAGAGTTTAATGCGGATCGGTAGACAAGGATGGTGGAGCCTTTGAGTTTGTCGATGTTGAAAAAGTCACCGAAGAAGCTCAGGAGTTCGGGAAGAGAGGGGTTGAGAGGATTTGTACGTTTTGCGATACACCAATGAATCCACTTAGACCAGTGGCTGTCATACATGCGGTTCGTCGATTCTCTGGTTACTTTAGATGTGATGCGTTCAGGCTCTTCTTGATGAATGCCTGCTTTTTTGAGGAGCTTGATGATAGTAGCCACCCGTGTAAGTTTAGGAGTGGAAGGTTCGGGTGTAGTTTTGCTCCTTTCTGTTGTGACAGAAGATCTGGTAGAAGAGGGAGACTTCTTGGAGTGTCGACTACTAGGTTTAGGAGGAGCGGGAACCAGGCTGCTGATGGCTATAGAGGAGGTATTAGAATGAATAGGCTCTGGCTTTCTTCTATTTTCCGCAATACTTGAGGGAATAGGTAGGCGAACAGGTTATGCCATGGGAACGTGAGAGCGTCTACTGCTGTTGCTGAGTCGTCCGGGATCGGACTGATGTAGTGGGGAAGTCTGGCACTGTGCTTCGTGGCGAATAGGTCCAGCATTGGTCTGTCCCAGATCTTGAAGAGAGATTCGCAGATGGATTTCTTGAGGCACCATTCGCCTGCTGGTGGTTTCTGGCGTGAAAGAGTTTGCAATCACATTTCTGTTGCCCGAAATGTGAAGCGGTAGGAGGGTGATGTTGAGCGGGATGCACAAATTGAAGATTTCCGTCGTTAGATTGTGGAGTGATCATGATTTCGTTCTGCCTTCTTTCCTGATGTAGGCCAGGGCTGTTGTGTTGTCGGCCTGGATCTGTATGCCTTGTTTTTGATTAGTGGGAGGAAGTGTCGGAGGGCTAGAAGGATTGCACGTAGTTCCAATCCGTTGGTGTGGTCTTTGAGGGTGGCAGGCCACAGGCCAGAGATTTCCTGGTTGTCTAGGTATGCTCCCCAGCTAGTGCTTGATGCATCCGTGAAGATTCGGTGGTCGGGTGGAGATTCCTATAGAGGGACGGGATTCGACAGATTTCTGACGTCGGACCACCAGAGGAGGGATTCGAAGGGGAAGTCCTTGTTGAATGGGATCTGTCTGTCCGGGTTGTTTTGGTTGATACAGTGGTTGTCTATCCGGTAGTGATGGAAGGGTCTTACCATCCATCGCCCGTAAGGGACCAGGTTGGCCATTGCGTCCATCTTTCCGATGAGGGAGTTCAATTCCCGGGCGGAGAAGCTTGGTTGGAGGCGGAAGAGACGGATGTGGTGTAGAAGGTCTTCTATGCGTTCTGGAGACGGGGAGATTGATGCCGATCGAAGGTCGAATGTAGCTCCGAGGAATGTGAAGACTTGTTCTGGAAGGAGTTTTGACTTTGCTAGGTTTACGCCGAACCCCAGGCTGTTCAGTAAGTTGATGGTCTTGTATTGGATTGGTGAGGGCCCAGTCGTCGAGATAGGCATTGGCCTGTATTTGATGCTGGTGAAGGTTCGCCAGGATTGGTTTTAGGACTAGGGTGAAAATCCTTGGGGCTGCATTCAGGCCGAAAGGGAAGCAGCGGAATTCGAAGACTTTCAGGTCGTACACGAAACGAAAGTAGTGGGTGATCGCTGGATGAAGGGGGATGTGAAGGTAAGCGTCTTCCAGGTTGATGGTGATTGTCCTGTCGTTTTGCTTGAATGATTGGCGGATGGAGTTAAGGGTCTCCATTTTGAAGTGTTCATTTTGGATGAACTTGTTGAGGGGTTTCATGTTGAAAATTAGGTGTAGGCTTCTTGAATTCTTTGGGCGGGTGAAGATCGAACTGTAAAATCCTGGGCCTGGGTTGGGGGAGTTGTCGTACCGCCTTCTTCCGTAGCAACTCCGATACTTCGTGCGACAGGGATGTTGTCGTTTGAGGCGACAAGTCCCATGGAGGGTATGGCGACAGCGGCGGTTGATGTAGGAACTTCGGACGAAAGCCGTGTTTTATTATCGATAGGATTTCCAGGTTGGTGGTTAATTCTTGCCAAGCCGGGAAAAAGTGGCGTAGTCTGGCCCCGACCGGGAGGCCAGCTAAGTGCAGGGCGTCATTGTTGATTTTGTCGGTGCATTCTTCTACCCCCGGGAGATGAGATTCGGCTCCTTCGGTCGGGGGTAGCGGCGCGCTTCTGCTGGGAGAGTTGGCCGAGGCGGGGGCGAGGAGCATCGGTACGAAAGGGCTGCTGACTCCGTTGTTGAGAAGCGGCAGTGTCGCGTCCGGGCGGCTGGAGGATGATGCCGTGTTCTTGTGCCAGTCGTCGGCGAGGCGGGAGTTGGCGTATTTGTTCCTTGAAAACGGGCGGTTCGAGGGCTGGATTGTTTTTGCGGCCTTGGTTTCCTCGAGACGTCAAGGTGAAGAGCAAGTGTCGGGATTAATCCCCGGAAAAGAGTTTCAGACTCGCGGATTGGTTGATTTCTGAGACGATGTCGTGTGGAGACGTTCAGGTTGTTTGCTAACGACAGGGCGATGTCGCGGAGGAGGAGGGTGTTATTGAACAGCGCTCTCGTCACCCAGTTCATGGCGTGGTAGGTGGCGAAGTAGCTTTCTGGAAGAGTTGGGAAATTAGGGACGGCAAGTTCTTGAGCTCTTCTGGAGTGTTATCGGATGACAGCTTCTCGCATAGAGCGTTGATGGCAGTATGGAGGACGTCTGCTTGAGAGGCTGCCCGTAGACTTAGTCGTAGGCATTTGTCGTTTTCGTATAGAACGAAGGTCGGGATGTACGCTTTTTTTGGTATTGACAACGAGGTGCCGAAGTCCATCTTGATTTCGCTGCAAACAAATTCACACTCCGGGCAGGTTTCGAAGTTGAGGGGGTTTGTGGTGCCGTCTCGAAAGGATCGGAAGAAGCTGTTCTCTCGGCCAGGGCGTGGCGTAGGGGGTTCCATGTCAAGAAGAAGGGGATCGCCTTTGCCTAGAATGGAGCCTTCGTTGCAGAGTAGACACGTGAGAAGTGTCGTTGACTGGCCCAGGAGGCAGCGAGGCTTGGTGTCTTTGTCTCGTGAGGCAAATCCAAGGCCTGTCGTTAGGCCACGGTTGATGACAGGAGCGTTCAGTACCTTGGTGGCCTTGAACAGGAAGCAGTCCGGGACAGTCTGCTCAACAGTCTTTAAAAGAGCTGCGAGTGACAGGGTGGTTTCGTCTGGAGCGTCGTCCGGGAACCTGATGCGCTTCTCGGCAGCAGGGGCGGGTGACAGCGGGTGATGCGGCGACAGTGTGTCGTCCGACTTGCGCTTGGGTGCCGTGGCTGGCGGGGGAGAAGCGGCACGCCTGTGCCCTTCATGGCTTCAGGTGGACACAACCCAGTCCTGGGTGCGGGCTTTTCGTACCGATCGGGTTGACTTGAAGGTGGCGGACAGTGTCATGAACGATTTCCCGTACGACACTGCGGTTGATGCTGACGCCTATCCGGGAGGAGTTGGACGACAGGTCGAGCGGCGAGTTCCAGTCTGGATAATGGGTGAGTGTCGCACGGCGGAGGTTACGCTTGGCAGCCCGGTAGGAGCCTTTGGTGACTTGAAAGTCGTGCCGGAGGGACGACAGGTCCAACGGGGCGGGAGGTGGTGCGCTGGCCCGGGAGGAGCGGAGAGTCAGGCGAAGCGACAGCAGGATCAGGCGTGACATCGAGAGGTGTCATGCGGGCAGGAACGTGAGCGGCGAGGTCGAGGGCGGAAGCCCAGCGGCTGCCAAGATCGAAGTGAGCAAGAGCACGAGGATGAGCGTCGGACGAAGGATGGGCTTTCGAAGCAGTGGCCATCTTCGGCGAGGAATCCAGTTTTCCAAACGACAGTCGTGGAACTGGGGAACGAGGTGGAGTGGAGACACCTCTGGAGGAAAATGAATGCCGATAGCGTGCGCGCTGTCGCTTTTATAAGGGAGGACCACGCCGCGCATGCGCGGTGGGATATGCAAGCAGGCGTCTACAAACCGGAAGAAACCTCCAGGGGAACATCACATTCGAGGATTGTAATGCTAAAACTACCAGGTTAAGTTGTTTTGGCAATAAAGAAACTAAAATTGCAGGGCCTGCTGCTGCTTAATTTTAGTTTTTATTACCTAACCGAAAATTTTAATTACCTATTTTTATAGCGTTTCCTCCTTTTGAGCTATTAATTCCCTAGAAAACTTGAAAGTTGGCTTCCCAGCCGGGCTTGTACTACTGCGCATGCGCAAGGATGGGCTGGCTATACTATAAACTCGGCGCAGCCGTCCGATGGCATAATTTTTCCGCACCCAGAACCTCGACAATGGAGGGGAGGCCTGGGTGGGAGTTAAGGTAATGTATATTTTCGGTTAGGCAAGACAAACTAAAATTAAGCAGGTGCAGGCCCTGCAATTTTAGTCTTTTTATAGCCGACGAAAATATACATTACCTATTTTTATAGCGGACTTTGTAACCCAGGGGAGGGCTAGGTTTGCTGTTCCCTCTTGTACAAGCCGGCATCCCCGGGAACTAGTCCCTGGTGAAGACAACCCTGAATCCTAAACCACTTATCACTGAGTCGGAGTAACACTGAGTGGATAAGAGGCGGTCCGCTGTGTCAGGAAGTAGTATCCCCTTCAGTGAGACCAGGTATTGCGGTAAGAATGGATAAGATTTGTAATAATGGTTAAAGAAGCAGAAGAGAGCACCGCAGCAGGTGTCTTAACACTGCGGGGTACAAGGTAGAGAATCAGAAAATAATTACCGAAAACTCCTACCTTGCTGGGAGGACGATGATCTCCTGGAAGGTGGACCGGTGGCTGGTGGTGTGGGCGGTATCGGAAGAGATGAAGCAGACGTCCTTCGTAGGATGGTGGCTGCTGGCGGATCGAACTCACTCAGCATGGATAGTGTTCGAAACAGGAGAAAAATTGAAGAGGTGGAGCGCAGCGGATGCGAAGAGCGGATTGTGAACGCAAGGTGGTGGTAAAGGAAAGAATCGTGCATCATGGGAAGTGGTAATAAAAGGCTAGCTGATATAGAGCCGAAAAGTCTGGTGAGTAAGTCTCTTCTTTTACTGGGAGTGTGCCTCTCTCTCTCTCTCTCTTTTTTTTTTTTGGAAAGACGATTCAGTAGGAAATCAAGGGAGAATCGTGAACGTCTCGTCCCCGAAGGGGAGGCAAGTGAAAAGAAAGTATTAATGAGAAGACTGGCGAAAATCGTGATTGCACCGTCTGCGGATGGGAGGCGGATGAAGCAGGATCCTCACTAAAAGTTTTTTAAGCTGAATGTTCTTTCCCCGGGTGGGAGATAGACGGTAAAAAGTTCTATTGAAAAAACTGGCGAGGATCGTGATTGTACAATCTTCGGACAGGAGGCGGATGAAGCAAGAACCTCCGAAAGGTTTCGAATCAGTCCAAAAATTTGAAGGTTAAAACACTAGAGAGTACGTATGAAGAAAGAACACGGAATCCCAGAGAGACACCAGAAACCTTGCCACGACAGGGGAAGCATGGCATGACGTCTGTGGAAGATGAGGTAGGGGTGATGCCATGATATACGGAATGGAAACTCGGTGCATTGTCATCTTGCCATACGGAATATAAGGGAATTTTGTGGAACTGACTGGTGGCGAGAGCATCCTGCCAGAGTGAAACTGGAGAGGTGGAGACCACTGTAGGAGGATCGTTGTTGGGAGTATGATATCCACAAGATGTGGCGGAGGGGTCCCTTAGTGGAGACGGTAGTGGGGATGGAGCGTCCTGATGGACCTGGAGGACCGCGGAAGAGGTGAATGCAGTCGCAGATGCAGGGTGTAGCGGCGGTTGAGTGGAAGCGGAGGACGGAGCAAGCCTAAGACGGCGGGTGCGGGAACACGCACAGTAATAGGCTCTACATGGAAGAGAAGCAGGGATTGGAGACACCCAAGTATTATGTGCACGTAGTAATACGTAATTAATGCGTAGGGACCGGTAACGTTGATTGATAAGCTCGAGTTCATTGGAATAAGCAATGTACGAAGCACATATGACATTATTTTCGGATCACAGTGTTTCTGCTTCTGCAGCCGTTTCGTGAAGAGCCGATGGTGCGGATTGGGTGTCCCGGAGGGTGTTAAGTTCCGTCTTGAACCCGCCGAGATAGTTGTTAAGAAACCGTAAATTAAAGTCAAGATTTTCCTGTTCTCTGGCGGAGAGCTGTAGGCCTCGTGTAATGGCTGAGCAGATCACTGCAAAAGTTGGGAACGGAGTCGGACGTGAAGGGGATGATGCACTAGTCGGGGAGAAAACTTGAAAAGTCTTGGCAGGGGATCAGGATTGAATACGGACGGGGGTGGTTGACAATGGAGGATGTGGCTTCTGAGAGGATGGTGGTGATTTTGAAGTTGAGGACGGCATGTTGGCAGGAGCGAGACAATGTCGAGCAGTCTTGATTTGTGCTGTAGATTTCACTCCGGACGTACCTGCAACCGCGGAGATTGCCTCCGTAGCCGAAAGAGGAAGCCGTTTATGAGGATGAACGGGGGGCAGCACGTTTGGAGGCTTTCTGTAAAGATAAAGGAGTAGTTGGAGATAGAGGTTGTGTGTGCGAAAGATTTTTCTGTTCCTCATGTTTACGAGCCGCACGTAGCATCCTTTGCCGGGACTGGAGTTGTTTTTTGCGGATGAGTGTCCAGCGACTTGGTGAGATGGCAACACAAACCCGGTAGTTCCGATCCAGCCCATTACACTGCCTGTGACGTTGGCAAAAGGGATGAGGGTCAAAATGAAATGCGGTGGATTTACCAGCAAAACCTAAGCATTTACATGCTGTTGGAGAAGGAACATTAACTTTTTTGTGTTTGCAGTATCCTGTGGTGGTGTTGTTTCGACACGAGGGACGGGATTTTCGGACGAAGAGTCGGACATGCTGTGCGCTAGGGATGACACGAGAAATCGTTGGGTATGCGAATTTGAAAAGCAAGGCGGACGACAGAAGTGGCGTTTGGTGGTGGAACCTGTAAGCACAGTATGGCCTGTGGATGCAGCATTGTGGTGCGGACGGGACGCAAATAGACCTGTTACATGGTGATGCGTGTGGATGGGATGATGGATGGAGCAAGGGGCTGATATTATGGTATCTGTTTTTGCCCTCCCCCTTTTTTCCTAGTGTCTCTGGGCAGTAGTCGGGGAATCGATGTTGTTGTCGGTCGTCCGCTCGTTTGTTTTTCCCTTTCTTTTCTTATCAAAAATGCCACGCAGGCGGACGCAGAGAGAGATATGAAGAATGAGTGCTCCTCATGACGGACGGAGGACGAAGGCGGATAGGGAGGCTATGACTCACGAGAATCGAAAGTCAATGGTCCTGTTGTTATTTGACGTAGGGTGTACGTCGGTGTCTTTTTGAGGACCGAAGATGGCACGGGTTGGCTAGAAAAAGGGATGGAGACAGGACAAAGAAAAATTGAGTCATAAAGGACTCATGAAGGATCGTGGCGTGACGCATGCGGATGGAGTAGCGATGGAGGCGGATCGTGGTCAGAATTCGACGAAACATGCTTATCGTGGATCCTGGATGGATCAACTTCGCGCTAGGTGTGAACGCCTTCCCCGTAGTTCTTTAGATTCCGAGGTTCTTAGTTCAATATTTTGTGTTCGTTACTCTTTGTTGTTTTTTTTTAAAGAAAAAAGGGGAAGGAATGGGACGGAATGTGCTTCAATGGAAGAAAGTGGAGGATCTCGACATATGAGAGTCTTCTGGAGGATGCGGACCGTGAGGCGGAGTAACGACGGACGTGCAGGAGACACTACGAGAGTGAGTGAAGGTAATGGAACAAGACGTGCTGAGGGATGTGTGTTTTCCTAGTCTATCCGTTGTTGTCAGGGCATTGATTCCTGGGACCAAAACTTTACGGGAACGAAGGATCGGTGGAGACATCGAAAGAGGTAAAAAGTCCGGCAACTGTTGTCCTATAATAGTGTAGTGGATGTCGAAGTTGGGAGAGGTTGGCAGCTCTACACAAAGCAGAGTAGGTGAAGAGGGTGGAGGAAGACGTGGCCCAGTATATTGCCGAAAGAGGACGCGCACGCAGGTGAAAGGACAGGAACGCAGAAGCGTCGTTGAAAGGTCGGAAAGGAACAGGCAGGCGGATGGATTCTGGCGGATGAAAGGTCGGTGATGGCTGGTTTGATGATCCGAGGGGAACAGCGAAGGCTGGTGAAGGTAATGACGGAGGCGGATGGCGATGTGCACGTCCGAGGATCGTTGGACCAGCAGGTGAAGAGGATGAATGACCAGAGGATGATGCCTGCGAGATGTATGGGACGTGACCTTAGGCGAATCGGCCTCTACAAGATGCACCCCTGGTTGCTTCAGAAGGAAATGAGGTTATAAATGCCGGGAAAATAGCGGACGGCGGATTGAGCGGCTGTCAAACAGCTGAGGATCGCTGAGTAGGGACGCGTCCGGACTGACAATGTGTCACTGTAGGAGGTGGAAGTATCCTAATCCTAGTGGAGGATGGAGTAGCCCCCCGACCTGCAGACCCAAGGACTGCAGAAGGAATGGCCGGGAACGGAGCCTCAACCGGTAGAATCTTGGAAGACATACTGCGGAAGTGGATGAGGCGGACGAGAGAGGACAAGGATGGCTGGTCCAGAAGACCGGCGGATGAGAAGAGGATGGAGTAGCTCAAGGCGATCACGTTGACGTGAGTGCCCTAGGAGAAATGATGTCATCGGACGGCTGCGCCAAGTTTATACAACCAGCCCATCCTTGCGCATGCGCAGTAGTACAAGCTCGGCTGGGAAGCCAACTTTCAAGTTTTCTAGGGAATTAATAGCTCAAAAGGAGGGAAACGCTATAAAAATAGGTAATGACGTATATTTTCGTCGGCTATAAAAACAATCTGGAACAATGGCTTATATAGACTTGAGTAGAAACGACAATGGCATGCCATCAAAATGTGCGTGCCTAGAATTATCTGGAATTCTAAATCTGAAGATTAACATTTTTACCCGTTCGCCAGTGGCTAGTAAGTCCAGTTCAGTAACTCGCCAACTTCAAAAGTTCATTCGCCAACTCTACTTTTTGTTGGAGGTGAGGGGCATTTTTTTTAAACATTAGCGGCTATGTAAGTAAATAATTTTTAATCACTATTTAACAAGATATAAGACGGTTTCTGACAAAGTTATGTCAATTGTAACAATATTTATTATTAGGACTAGACACCTACTGTCAAACTAATATAAAAGGATAAAAAAACAATATTTTGTTGCATGGTAAGGTGTAATTTAATTTCTTGATATACAACCTTTCAAGGGACAGGAGGCGCCGTTGGAAAGACTGGCAAAAAAAAAGTAGGCACTATTTTTACGACTTTTCCAACCCTCGATTCGCCGTTGTTTTAATAGTTTTCCTTCATAATGTTATCTACCTAAAGGGGGGAAATGGGCAAAAAAGGTGGGGGTCGGGGGGGGGGGGGAATTGGGGACGTGCATCCGCAACGTGTGAATGCCGTCATATCTTCCCCGTCTCCTCCCCACATTTCTGAAGTTTTATTAGGATCCAATGTGGCTGTCAGTGAGTCAACACTACTTGATTTTCGACGTATTTTCAGTGTTGCGTTAGAGCACTGCCTAACTAGATTACACCAGGCCTCGCCATAGAATCATAGAACGTGGGACACTTCAGCTGTCACCTTAGGTTCGCTATCTACCGACAGAAAGCGGCACTGGCTACTAGCGATAAGAAGAGAAACGAAGCGTTTTGAAGCAGTCTTAAAAAAACAGAAAACTTAATAAATTAAAATTTAAACACTGCCTTCGTATGTTTGAGCTATGATTGAAAGAACGAGGAATTATTTACGTGATAATGCATGTTCGTATTTAGAAAAGCAAAAGGAGTATCCATAAATTACGTAATGCTGAAAGGTAAGGAGGGTGGGGATGAATGGATCGAAACTCATTTTGTTGCGGTACGAATTGTTACGAGGGCGAAGGAAGGGGTAAAAAGGAATATTAACAAGAAAGATAAATTACAAGTTGGAGGGATAAAATGCGGTTTGTTTCGTAACAAACTGCTAGGCCTAATGAACAAATTGTCTTAATCGTACCGATTCAACATAGGGGGCGTTCAAATATTACGTCAACAAAAATTGGCCATTTTCAACCCCCTCCCCACCTCGTCATCAATCGTCATCTTTCCTCAACCCCCCTCCATATTACGTCATTAATAACTTGACCCCCTCCCCTAAGAGATTTCCCTGTGTTTTTCTGAGGACTTTTTTTTTTAGTTTTCCACCCTTTTACTGGGATAACGGTGCTTATGTCATCAACTGGCCACCTCCCTCCCCTCCCTTGTCATCAATCGTCACCACAGAGGGCGAACCCCTCCCCCTCTTTCTGATAACGTAATACTTGAACGTCCCCATATAATAAAAACAAACACACGTGCAGGGGGGGGGGGGGTCCCCCCCCCCCCCCTTAAAAGTTTGGTTTGTTTTTTTTGTTGTGGGGGTGGGTGGGGGGGTACAATTGCCCGTGTCCCCCCCCCCCCCCCCCCCCAAAACAAAATCTTAGGCATTGGGAATGCGAGTAGATGGTACGTTGGCTTTCACTGCAGCTTCCTGCTGCCAAGACAGTTTTTAATATTCAATTTTGATACTAGAATGTCACTTCTCCACACTGGTGTATACAAATATTCGCAAACCTATTCAAATCTATTATGTATTATTTTAATTTCGTCAGCGGTTATCATCAAGAATAAACGCCCGTGAATTCTTGATACCATTAGTTTACTGCAGTAAAAATTAAATTATTACAACAAAAGATTCAACGGAATTAATACAGTTGTGGTGTCCATTTTTTAACCATAATTTTAAATTCTGTTATTCTGACACCATTTTACAGCCTTTAAATAACCTCAAACATCCCGTAGTATATTTAAAAGAACGTCGTAAAAAACGCAACATTTGCAAACACCTGCAGAGTTTCAGCGTTAAAGTCTACCACGGCTGACATCGAAGATATTCAGGGTATTTAAGATACCTCCCTCGTGCAGATTGTGGACTAACCCATTATGTCCCATTATTTTGTCTCCTTAGTCTCTTCGATTCGTGCCTGGGCTGTTCGATTCGTCTCCCAACATTCGCCACCATACTACGCGGCGGCGAACTAAACGGCCGCAACAATTAGGCTAGTACAGCGCTTCTACGAGTTGGCCTTGTACACCAGAGATCTCGTTGGCAACAGTTAGAGCTAGCCGTATCTGCGTAGTTTGTGAAATGTTTAAAAACGTGAATCGGATGTTCGGTCACCGAAAACCGTGAAAAATCTTTAATAACTGATTTAAACAAAGATCACCGATAATAATCACGTGTTTTACTATTAAAAAGAATGCAAACGAATAGTACTTTACGTAGCCAAATATATTTATTCTGAAGTAAAACAGTTAATAAAAAAAATGTTAAAATAAAAAGTAGGAATCGCGTAAAATTCTTACACATGCTTCCTTTTTCCCCATCTCGGATCAGCGGCATACTTTGAAATTCTGTTCAATCACTACGTGTTGGTTACTTGTATTAAATAAGCGGTAGGCTAGGTTATTTAAAAACAATAGAAAAAGTTTAATTGTTCACATTTTTAGCTTAAACGGCATTGTTTTAGTCGTTCTGTTGTGTCTTAGTAGTTTTCCGACGAGTGCGACTAAATCCTAACGCCACTTTAGGCCTAACGCAAGCAGATTGCCGTTTGATTACTGACACCGGAAGTTCAGGTTTTACAGCTACCTAACACGATGGGAGCGGTGGTTTCGACAAAATAAACGGTTTTTGACGAATATATAGCAAATTCAAAACTAGTTTGCAGTTGATGCTTCTTAGCTGTGGACCGATACAAGACTGGCTGAAACATTTCGGTATCCGACGACCGTCGATGCTTAGGTAGGTAGGCACGCACGCTAAAAATAAAATAGACGGACAGGGAAGGGGGTGACTTAGTTTAGAGGTTGGAAAGAAATATTATTAAAAAAAACAAAACATTTTGACGGCCCCCAGCCAAGCGGGCTAAAAATGGTTTCTTTTTGCCTAAAACATACTTAACCTGGTAATTTAGCATTACATTCCTCGAATGTGATGTTCTCCTGGATACCTGCTTGCATATCCCATCGCGCATGCGCGGCGCGGTACTCCCTTATAAAAGCGATAGCGTGGACGCTTTCGGCATTCATTTTACTCTCAATGTGTCAGGCGGTGACTCGGGAGGGGAGGCAGGGCGGGAGTAAGGTATGTTTTAGGCAAAAAGAAACCATTTTTAGCCGGCCTGGCTGGGACTGGCAAAATGTTCTTTCTTTATTGCCAAAACTTAACCTGGTAATTTAGCATTACCAGTAGACCTCGTCAAAGCAGGTGGCGGGCACCGCCCGTACGAGCGCCCCGGGATGCAAGCAGGCTGTCCCCCAAAAAAGTTAATGAAAACTTCGCACTTTGTTCAGAACCGGCGATAAACCTCGAAGTTTGGTCTCATGCCCTTTTCTCCGGTTGGCTTGCTTCCATCATGAATGGCTAGCTTCCATTGTGGTTGGCTTGCTTCTGCTTTGTTCTGAATGCTTAAGGGGGATTGACTACTGTACAGGCTGGGATGATGGGTTCCAGCCGGTGTAGTCTGTTTACTTTTCGACCTTTTCGTTTGGTTGTGTGAGTCAGGTCGATGGATTCCCTCAAAATGCTGGTGTGCGAATTACTTTAGTTGGAGGACCTTGTTGTGGGTTGACTCTGTGGGGTTTGCCCTGAATGTAAAGAGTTACTGTGTTGGTCATTCAACTCCTGTGTGGTTCCCTTGCTGTGAGGATTCCGTACGAGTGTGAGACAGTGAGGACAAGAAGATGGAGAGAGCTGTCTTGTGAAAGCTTGTGTCGGCCGTGAGGTGGATGGGCCTGATCCCTTACGGACGCGTGGTGGGCCGGGGAGTTGCGAGCGATACGAGGCCAATGAGTCGTTTGGCTGGAGGAAGGCGATGCACAGCCGTCAGACGTGCATGCGACGTGGTGGAGTCGGGCGAACCGGCATGACCGGGCCCGTTCGTGTGAGAGTAGTGTGGGAAGGCTTAAACGTTGGAAGCCGAATGTAAGCCACGGTTAGGTTAGTGGTGGCCGCAAGTTGAGACAGTAGGTAGGGCAAATGACACAAGTGGAGTGCGTCAAACGGGACGATAGACGATGGTTGGACGGTCGGAATCCGAGCCAAAGAGATAACGGGCGTTAAGCACCAGCAGGCGGCAGGGCCATCGACAGTGCAACGATGTGTCGTGGGTGCGGGAGCTCCTCGTGTAGCCGGTGTATAGCCGGCCTACAAGGCGACCGTTGACGTAGAGTTTGACAGGCTCGTCGCCTGACGACACAAATGACGTGGTACAGACGACAGAGAGATGGTTAGACGACCGGGATAGGTGCGGCGGGACGTCGTGCGGTAAGCGCCGGCTGGAGGCTACCGAGAGTTAAATTCGGTGGAGCTGAGGCTTCCCAATGTGGCGGGAGGCCAGACGACAGGAACATGGTGTGCTGGGCGAGTGGTGATGATGACGCGGAGAAACTTGGGCAGAATGTCGCCAGGGAAGATGGGGGGTCCGAGCGGGGCCGATTTAGATCCGTCGGAATGATGTGGACGTCAGAATCGGTAGTTGATGCCAGACTCGGGCGCCAGGGAAATGTCGGTCGGGCGACAGGGTGCAAGGCTACCATAGGGTTTGTCGTCTTTATCTGGGTCAGAGAGCGAGGGGATGATGATGCGACATTGACTTGGCGGCCGCTGTGTAGCGTAAGGAGTAGGCGAAGTGTCGTCGGGGACAACAAAGGCTTGTCGTCTGAGAAAGGATTCGGAATCATCAGCAGACGTGTGAGTTGAGGTGGTCTGTCGTGAGGAGGACATGGCGTCGACGGGACACGGCGGACGACGGGTGGTTGTTGTCGTTAGCAGACTTGGGATGACATGACAGTCGAAGAGACACCACACATGAGACGGTAGGCAACGTGAGGAAGGCCGAGTGAAGGAACGACAGGAAAAATGGACAGAAGAAGTGTCGTCAAGACCGTCTTGCCGTGAAGAGGGCCGCAAGAGTGCGGGAAAAGGAATGTCGGTTCGGGTGTGGAGCGATCCCGGGAAACAACGGGAGGGAGCCAAGATGACTTCATTTTCCTTGGTGAGATAGGCTGGGCTTTAGGCGGACGAAGCAGCCGTCATCGATGGTGGCTGAGACAAGGAGACGACAAGCTCAGGCAGTTTCCACTCGTAAGGTAGCATCGCCGCAAAATTTTGACAGGCATTGTATCTATGCAGTATAAAGAAAGCAGTCCAGTACGGCTTCTTCGATGGTCTTCAGAAGCGGTCTGAGCGGCAGAGACGAGTCGTTGGTTGTGTCGTCCGGGAATTAATTGTTAATTCGGGGGGGGGGGGGCAAGTGAGACAAGCAGCAATCGATGACAATGGTTTCTGGTGTGACACTCACCTCACTATACGAGCCTCAAAACACGAGCATGAATGAGGTGGGCATCTGTGTGGGCAGCAACTGTAGACTTGATTTACGTTTGAAACGTGGGGTGAGCCATGGTCGAACCAGCAGCAAGAGATGGAGGTGCCTCTCAACTTGATTCTTCACTCAGGACGTGGGTTTTTTTTTTTTTAATTAGCCACGCTGAGACGAGCAGCAGTTTGGACAGCAGCCGGTGACTTGAATTTCACTTGAGACACGGGATCAGCCATGGACGAGACAAGTAGTAGGAAATGTAGGTGGTTTCCAACTTGACTCTTCACTCAAAGCGTGGGTTTAGGCCACGGATGAGACAAGCAGCAGTGTGGGCAGCAACTGAAGTCTTGATTATTGCTCGTGACGTGGGGTCAGCCACAGTCAAGACAAGCAGAGCGCAAACGACTTCCGTCTTGGTTCACTCAAAACGTGGGTTCAGGCCACGAATGAGACGAACAGCAGTGGACAGAGACTGTTGTCTTGATTTTCGCTCGAGACGTGGGGCCAGTCATGGTTGAGACGAGCAACAGGAGGTGCAAACGGCTTCCGTCTTGGTCCACTCAAAACGTGGGTTCTAGCCACGAGTGAGACGAATAGCAGTAGACAGCAACAGGCGACTTGATTTTCACTCAAGACTTGGGGTAGCCATGGTCGAGACAAGCAGCAAGAGGTGCAAACGGCTTCTGTCTTGGTTCACTCAGACGTAGGTTTTAGCCACGAATGAGACGAGCAGCAGTAGACAGCAACAGGTGACTTGATTTTCACTCGAGAAGTGGGGCAGCCACGGTCGAGACAAGCAGCAACAGGTGCAAACGGCTTCCGTCTTGGTTCACTCAGATGTTGGTTTTAGCCACGAGTGAGACAAGCAGCAGTAAACAGCAACAGGTGACTTGATTTTCACTCGAGACGTGGGGTTAGCCACGGTCAAGACAAGCAGCAGTAAACAGCAACAGGTGACTTGATTTTCACTCGAGACGTGGGGTTAGCCACGGTCAAGACAAGCAGCAAGAGGTGCGAACGGCTTCCGTCTTGGTTCACACAGACGTGGGTTTTAGCCACGAGTGAGACGAGCAACAGTAGACAGCAACACGTAACTTGAATTTCACTCGAGACGTGGGGTTAGCCACGGTCGAGACAAGCAGCAAGAGGTGCAAACGGCTTCCGTCTTGGTTCTTCACTCAAAATGTGGGATCAGCCACGAGTGAGACAAGCAGCAGTGGACAGCAACAGTCGGCTTAATTTTCGCTCGATACGTGGGGTAAGCCATGGTCGAGACAAGCGGCGAAGACAGGAACAGTGTTGGCTCTTCACTCGAATGAGGCCTTGAGTCTTGATCCCGTCGTTTGAAAACTACAACGTGATGACATCGTGTAACCAAAAGTCAGTAGCAAATACAGCCGTTTCCTGAAAAATCGTAACCACAAACGGGAGTTAGACGGGTTGCTTGCGACACGTCACATCCGCAAATTTGGTGCGAGAAGCGGCCGGGAGGGCTAGAGCTTAGTCGAGGCGTGTGGCGGGCGGCGATGAACCGCACGTTCTTCGAGCGGCAGTGGCATCCGGCATCTGAGTGGGCTTGAACAGGAAGCAGTCTGGGACTGTCTGCTCGACAGACTTTAAAAGAGCTGCGAGCGACAGGATGGAATCATCAGGAGTATCGTCCGGGTCACGGATACGTTTCTCGGCAGCAGGGGCGGGCGACAGAGGGTGACGTGACGACAGCCTGTCGTCCGACTTGCGCTTGGGTGCCGTGGCCGGAGGAGAAGAAGCGGCACGCTTGTGTCCTTCGTGGCTTGATGTAGACACAACCCAGTCCTGGGTGCGAGCCTTGCGCACCGACAACATGCAGGACGGAGGTGGAGGTGATGGACGGTGTCGGGTACGATTTCCCGTACGACACTGCGACTGATGCTGAGGCCTTCCTGGGAGAAGTTGGATGACAGGTCAGGCGGCGAGTTCCTGTCCGGCGAGTGGGTGAGTGTCGCACGGCGGAGGTTCCGCTTGGCTGCTCGGTAGGAGTCCTTGGCGACTTGAAGGTCGTGCTGGAGGGACGACAGGTCCAGCGGGGCGTGAGGCGGCGTGCGCTGGCCCGGGAGGAGTGGAGAGTCAGGCGATATGCGACAGCAGGAGCAGACGTGACATCGGGAGGTATCGTGCAGGCTGGGTCCGAGGATGAGCATCGGACAAAGGAGGAGCTTTCGAAGCAGTGGCCATCTTCGGCGAGGAATCCAATTTTCCAAATGACAGTCGGTGAACCGGGGAGCGAGGTGGCGTAGAGACACCTCTGGAAGAAAATGAATGCCGAAAGCGTCCACGCTATCACTTTTATAAGGGAGGACCGCGCCGCACATGCGCGGTGGGATATGCAAGCAGGCGTCTACACCGGAAGAAACCTCCAGGGGAACATCACATTCGAGGAATGTAATGCTAAATTACCAGGTTAAGTTGTTTTGGCAATAAAGAAAGGGATTTTGGTGACTGCCTTCTCTTCAGACTCAAATTGCAGTTCATATAAGTTAGTGTTTTCTTTCTGCATTAAAAAAAATTTAAAGATGTCTTTCTGCAATTGCCAAATTGTTGAGTGGTTGAAAAATGTTAATCGCCACCCAACGAACGTCACTCGCCCCCTGTCGAGTGGCGACCATTAATCACCAGGTTTATTGAATTCAGGAACAAAAATAGAGTTCGAATGGAAATTTCCTTGGAAATCAGAAAAATAGCTAGTGTTACAGTAAATCGTGCATTACACACACTGTTGAAGCTAACGCCCACCCCCCTAAAATGCTTTAATGTCAAAATCCTGAAATAGTGAAGTAGACGCCCACTCCTTAAATTTTCGTTTTTCTGCATCAAGGTAACTAAAAGCTATATGCTGTGAATAAGAATAGTACGGCTTGCTATGGTTACTGGCCCCTTTCCCACCCTAGGTACTAATAGTGGACTCTTTCTTTTGGCTCCTAGCACCAAAATTGAGGACTGGCCTCTCTCCCCTATGCCTCCTCTCTTCTTCACAGCAATATAAAGTATGGAAAAAAACTGGCCTTCAAGAGATCGTTCAGAAACTTCGAATTTTCTGTGACAGATGTCCAGAATAGTGGAGTAAACGCCCACCCCTTATTTTTACCAAAATAACTGTATAAGCCCATGGGTGTTTAATACATTATTTACGGTACTACGGGAATAATGATGAGACACTGCCAAGATAAGGAAATACCACGTATGAACATGCAAAAATCTGTATATCAGCAGACAGGAATAGTGACACCTGAAATGGATGAAAAACTAACTTAAAGCTAGCACAAATTCCTCTCATCGATAAGCAACAGCTCCAGTATGGAACTAGGAGCCAGCTGCGACAGTGAGCATGAAAGCTCACTGTGAAAAGAAGGAAATTCGAAAGTAGTGGACTTGAAAGTTTGTTGGTGTTGTGGTAAAAGTTTGTGCAAGTCTCATAGGGTTGTAAAAAAGCAGTGAATTCACTAAACATTTTTCATATTCAATTAAGAAACGGTTACCATTTAAAATGCTTTTCCATATTTTTTTGTTTTTTGGGGAGGGGCTTTTTTTTTAATTAAACGCTCTACTAGGGCAAGCACGTGCATCACGTAAGGCTAGCATGAATCGACATCCAAGATGGTGAAAGAAGAAAAGGTTACTGCCGATCGTTAATTTTTTTTAGTTAACCCTTTTGGGTCCGAACGACGCTGTATCGTCGGTTCAAAGCCGTGTCTAAAACGACCGACGAACAATCGTCTCCTCAGTTCAAGGCACAGTTACGAAAAAAAATTCCAAGTGCGTCCAACGGAGGTGTAATTCCAATTGAATTAGATGTTTTGGAACTCATATCTTCGGTTTATTTCATTCAATACCATCTTTTAATTACCTTAATTGATGCTTTTGTTGGTAGTGTTGTCAAAATTAACATTAAAATGGCTTTTGTTTGCTGAAAATAGCCCTAGGTTCAAGCTGTCGTAACTCAACAACGCAATGCACTCCGCCATCTTGGTCACGTTAGAAAGCTGGAAATCCCCGTTTCCATGCCTGCTTTGACTGGCGTAACCAACGTTGACGTCACAGTCTCTATTCCTCAAATAAACTGCTCCGTTTCAACAACCTTTTTGAAACTCTTCAGCATCGCGAGCTACGACAGTGATTGCAATGAAGACAGTCTTAGGTGGCGTCATGCGAAGTGGGTCAAGGTCCCTCACTTGGAGCTAACCGCATGCGTCTTTTGCGACAGCTGACTCAGGAGCACGATGGCGGCCGAAAACGGATCACTTTTCAACGATCGTGAATACTGAGGAAAATAAAACAACTTTAAGGATGCAAAAAAAAAAAATTTGTCGGTTCTCAGGCCCTGCCTGATGACTTTTTTTGGGGTTAAATAAAAAAGTTACCCGCAAAAAGTGACAACTGAAGAAAAGTTTTTGAGAGAAATGAGCTTCGTGCACATACGTTATCCAGCAAGCGTTAGGTTTAGTTGCAGTTTGAAACAGTAGTTTAGAAATTTACTACAGTACCACAATCTAAACAGGAAGAACCAATTTGAGATAACTTGTTAGTTTCAAACCAAAATAAAAAATAAAAATAAAAACCTGGTCACCGGGTGACTTTTTGGGTTTGTAAAAATGCCTAGGAACCAAAATATTTTCTATCCATGGCTTAAAACTACTTATAGGGTATTAAAAACATAAAAAAAAAATATTCGGAAGTAGTAAACAATGCTGTAATGGAAGAATAACCAGTGGATGTTATCATTACAAGGTCTCCTGGATACTGCAAGTTGAATATTTTCGGAAACGCATTTACGTTGTCGAACTTAATGTTTTTAATGAAAATGTAATACGATGGTTCATACTCCCTAGTAGATTTTTGTACAATAATTTACAATATAATTATAAATATGTCTGCAATTTTTTATACCTGTACACTGCATAGTTATTATACTAAGCTTTATTTTACTGAGGCATGCAACAAGTTTAAGAGTTAAAGCTGCCTAAATTGCGGTTTTTATTAAACGTAAATAACTAAACATTTAAACGTTCAACACACGGTTAACCGGAGCAACCCTAAGGTCTCATGACTCTTGCCTGAAGAGAACTACTAATAAGAATTGTCGAAAATACACAAGTTTGGGAAGATGAACTTGAATGATTTTTGTTTTTGCGTAAGTGACTGTCAGTAATATTTCTGTTAACGTCTGTTGTTAAAACGATGTTGGTTTGGCACACTTTTGTTCGGTTCGGAAGTGTTCAGTATTCAGCTCATTTAAGGTTTTTTCGGTTAGGCAGAAAAATGTGTGTTCGGTACAGCCTTACATTTTTCACATTAGAAATTATATTTTCAATATTTACGGCATGCAGGAGGTTTGGTGTTGTCATTTGGTGTTTTCACGCGAGTACAGGAGGAAAGTCATCTGATTCAATAAATTCTTTTAATGTATCGTACATCATGTTGGCAATATTTCAAATAAAAAAAAACTCGGGATAACGGGCACGATGTATACACCATTGAGCTCAAGCGATACGTAAAATGGATGCTTGCCTGTGTTATTATGCTACCACAGAGCAGCGCCACCGGCGAGAGCTAGTTGATAGTTGGTACTAGATTTTAAATTAATTTAGAAATAATTTATTATTCGATGTGGGCAATTAAAAGTATAAATAAGAGATTTTAGCATGTATTACTGAAGTAAGTGTTTTGCGTATGGTAAGAAACAGCATCGTACAGCACTAACTTAGAAAAGAGTAATAATTCTGAACTAGCGCTGATTGCCTTCGTAGAGCAATTCTGCTCAACTTTTACAAAAACTGTATCGTACCTTATCATCCAACACAGCCTTGACTGACTCCTCTTTTTCAAACACAATAAAGCCATAGTCCTGAAAATTAAATTAAAACACCCTGTCAAAGCCATGGCAATAATACACAACACTTGGAGGTATAAAATAGTAAAGTAAAAAGAAGAAGGTACCCCTTCCCCCAAAAAAGGGGAAAATACAAAAGTTATAAGGTCGATCAAGATGGTAAAATAGTTTAATGAAATGGCAGAAACGACTGAGGTAGGGTGGGAGTTTAAGAGTAGGACAACTCTTTCCGTGAAAAATCGAAGTCAGACATTTAACTTAATGACTTATAGGGGCAAAGTCTGTGGCTGTGGCCTCTAGTATTGGAAGAGAGAAGACAGAAAAATTCCGTCACAGGAACATCAATAAGGTGGTTTAAGATTTGGTATGAAAAATAAGGTCGCCACGGTGAGGCCTACTTTTAACTGTCAAAAGGTGACGAGTTTGTTATTGGTAAAAGTATGGCAAGTCACAAGTAACAAATGGGTTTGCACCATTTCGTCAAGCGACGTTGATAAGTCTCAGCCATGACAGATCATAGGAAGGATGAATAACGTGGTCTAGCTATTCAAGAGCAGAGCGACGGATGGAGGAAAACTTTGTACAGGATAAAACAAATGTCAAAACCCGGGCTGCCACCGGTTAATTTGGATTTCTATTGCATAAATGAAAATATACATTAGCTGTAAATTTAGCATTCTTTACCTTGAATGGTATCTTTCCCTTGAGGTTTGTTAGTTGTTTAGAGCCGAGCAGCTGCGTAAGCCGAGTGTGCATGCATGTGCCCACCCTTCCTTATAAAAGTGCCTGAACACGAATGGTTGCCTTTTTTTTTTTACTTCTCAATATGTCATGGTGGTGACTCAAGAGGGGAGGAAGGGTTGAGTATAGATAATGCAAATTTTCGTTTACGCAATAGAAGCCAAAATTAACCAGTGGCAGTTGGTATTTTGACGGGTACCCTAGGGTTACGAGCTGGCTCCCCCAAAAAGTTACAAACTTCGCACTTTATTGAAAAAAACAGATGAAACAAGAAATTTGATCTCATTTCTGGATATGGTGGCCCTGAAAAAGGTCATTTTTTTGTGTGCGGTCTTGCTTCTTCTTCTTAGTGATTAAGGGGGGTTGACAACACATCTGGCAGCAACGATGGGTCCCAGAACACGTAGTCCATTGGTTTGCGTCGTCACATACCTGAAGTAGTGGCTTGTGAAGACTGCTGAACTTCTCCAGGATGCAGCTTGTAGGATCGCAGGAACTGGGGTCTTATTGTGGGAAGCCCACGACGTCGAGATGGCCTTCAGCTCATGTGCTGTCATACTGATGTTGTTGTCGGCACAGATAATGTTTTAGTCACTATAGGCCTTAACTTTGACTGTCTTTATCTAGGTTGTGATTATTCTTGTTGTTTCACTGAAGTTATTATTAAAGGGGTAAACAGTTGATTTCAGCTTTTGCAACAGTTCATCGTTTTCTGTCCTTTGTATGTATGTGATGCACGTCCTGGGCAGAGAGGTCGTTCAGGTTTGTCACCAATTATGCTGGTATGTTAATTGGCGTTGACGGTTCGCAGGCTGCAATGCTGCTCGCTAGGCAAAGAGCAAAAAAGCGGGAAGTGATTGTACTTGTGAAGGGCTTCACCTGCAGATGATGCTGCAACTCATTCAAGGTGTTGAATGTCTACTGCGAAGGACGCGGCTGTGGAGGTCAAGATGACTGATGCATGTTGTTGCAAATGGTGTTGTTTCATGAGGATGAAAGCTCGAGTCTTTGAGAAAGATTGATCAGTGGAAGCGGAGAAGAATAGGACGACAGGACTGGAAGGACGGCAGCTGATGATGAAACTTCCTTTTGTTTACCTGGACTTGAACTTGTTGCTTCAGTCTGGAGTCAGAGAAGTTGCTTGTTGTAGCCGTTACCCATATCATGATGTAAGACTTGCTTGCCGAGGAAGGTTGAGGCAAAGGGCGTGATGGACTTTGTGTTGGAAGTCATGAATGGCTTGATCCATAAGCTTAGTTGAACTTGGGACGACGACAAGACAGGTCGGTCGGTGCCGCCGAGGGCTGAAGGATGACACCGTGGGTGGCAAGGGGAACAAGATGAAAGGCCGAGCCTTTTTCCTTGTTGCCGAAGTTCAGGGACTTGGCTTTCGCTAGATTCTTTAGCCAAACGAAAGTCAGCTTGAAGAGCTTGGATGTTAGGAGGTGAATTCATGGCTGGCTGTAAAGGACTGAAGACGTGTTGAACGTGACGATCGCAGTGCCGATGAATGAATGAGCGAATGGCTCAGTGTGCGAATGCGAATGTTTGAATGAGAATGTGTGTTGCTTGACGAGGAAGTAGAGCCACGCACGAGTGCCCGTGAAGTGATCGTTTGGGATGATTCCGGCGAAATGTATGAATAGCGGTCCAGAGTTCCAATGGTCTGGGGAGCGAAGACGACGGGCTAATGACAATGTGAACAGCTGATGTGGACGATGAATGATGTGGGGTCTTCATGTAGACGAAAAGGCGATTGGAGATGACGAATGCGCATGTTAATGATGAATTACGACAAAAAGGAGTGGCCGGGAAGCAGCAGGCGTGTTGGCGAGTGGGCTTTCGGGCGGGTGGCCATTGCCGCTGAGGTCTTGCTTCAGTCGAGGAACATGAGACGAATGTCATCAGCTGACAAATGGTCCTTGCAAAAGGTTCTTTGTGGAATGGTTGATGCACATGTTGAGCAATGAACAGGCAAGGCACTGAAATTTATAAACCTTGTTGTTGTACATGAAGCGGAAGAGGTGGTGGACTGACGCATGTGGTGGAACGTGAAGGTAGGCATCTTACAAGTCTGTGGAGATCGTCCAGTCGTCTTTTTTCAGAGATTGGCAGCTAGAGTCCAATGTTTCTATTTAGAAATGGTTGTTAAGAGGTTTGAGATTGAAAATCAATCTGTCGCCGCCTGATTTTTTCGGGCGTACGAAAATCAAGCTGTAGAAATCTGGACCTAATGGCTGGTGTCTTTCCTTTATGGCACCTTTCGTTAGTAGATCCTGAATTTCAAATGACAACTTTTGGTTGTTGCGTGGTGCAAATCACCAAGGGGGGGATGTTTGAGCAAGTGGTCGTTCGGCGATGAAAGTTTGACAAAATCCGTCCTGGATGATTGAAAGGACCTGTTAAGATGTTATCTTCCCAGGCTGGGAGAAATGACGAAGGCGTGCTCCCACTAGAAACTTGAAATGCTGTTTAGCAACACTGATGGGTACTGCGAGACTTGTTTTTACCTACTGGAGAGGAGTAGCAGCTGCGTTTGTCAGGCGTAGTGTTTCTGTTGTTGTATCCTTTGTTTTTGTTGTATGATTTAGAACGATACGACTGATTTTCGTCAGGGCAGCAATTTTGAGTAACTTCCAGATTTGCTGGGCATGACTTGGTTTTGGGCCATTTGTCCTTGTTATTCTGGAACTGCTTGAATGGCTTAGAGAAAGATTTCTGTTGTTGCATTTGCTTGTTGTGCTTTGGTTTTCTTGAGATGTCAAGATGTGGTGCCAGTTTCAGAATTAAGCCATGAAAGAGGATATCGATTCATTGATGGGTCGATTACGTAGTTGGTGTTTCGTTGAGTCGTTCAGATTTGATGCAGTTTGCCATTTGCAGTGAGTGTCTTTCGTGCTGCCAAAGGCCAGAAAGAGGTAGGATCGGTCAATTAATTGGCAGGCAAGAGTCTCGTTCGTTATCGGAATAAACCAAGAACGAAAGAAGAAAGCCCAAGAGAAGGCTGGCATGGTGGGACGAGGGGGCGGTGAGAAAGAAAATTCTCTCGTGCAGAGAACCCAATTATAAGCTTGCACTTGAGTTTGGATTGGGCATCTTCCGCTGCACAGAGGATTGTTCGAGTGCCGTTCCGACCAGCAGGAAGGCGGTGTGCGTTGTGGCGACAGGGGCTGCATCGATATCTTTGGTGCCGGGGCTGTGAACCGGTTGGCAGTTGTTCATGTTACGACGAAAGAAGCTTGTTACAACGTACGGAGGTCGGCGGCGTATTTCGCATTGGAGGGCTTGGTCGGATGCCAGTGGCGATGTGACCGGTGAGGCCAACAAAAGAAGCTGGCACTTTCAGGTGGGGGGGGGGGGGGGGGGGGGGGGGAACGACCCTGGAAGACAAAGCAAAAGGGAGGCAGGTACGTTGTCTTTGTAAGTGCTTGCTAAGGAGATGGACGCTTATCCATAAGACACAATGCTCAATCCTAATATTCACCTCTTACTGTTACAGCTAGGGGGACTGCACACTTAGCATTACGTATTAGGCACCAAGTCAAGGTTTATCCCCTTGTCCTGCCCTTATCAGCTCTGGTGGTTCGACTTGCAGGTCTGACCACCACATACCAATTAACTCGAGCTGTCGATTCTGTCCCGTTTTATACCCGAGCGGGCCGGGGCAGAACAATAGGCTCTTGTCTGAGGCATTACGTCACGTGACGGCGAACTGGCGGGATCCGGTCCTGACTGGTTGAACAATAGGACTGGATCGCTTACCCGGATGCTGTTGCTGGGTCAGCTGCCATGTGTGCATGGTAGCTAGCGGCGCGTAGCATCCATGTTAACGGCAAGGTGCACCGCACGACGGGCTAACTGCGTGCGTGTGCATTGCCGTACATGTAAGCACGCTACATCCCCCCTCCCCTAAGAGTAAGCTTAGGAAAGGAAGACCTACCTCTACATAATACTAAAGTCTCCTAACCGACCATAAGTTTGGTTTTTGGTTACTTCCGGTGAGCTGGTTTATTCATCGGTACTTAAAACTATACAATATTTCTTAAAAACAGCATCCGGCCTGCACAAATGTATTAAAAAAAACATTCTCGATTTTAACATGATTAACCTGCTCACCCACCAACAATCTTCATAACGAAGCTACTTCTACAATTACATACCACCTGTAAGGTTTCTCCCCAGTCTGACCCAGACTACGAAAAAAAACTGTTCATGAATAGTTCTTCACCTGAAAGTTCTCTTTCCACTTAATATTTACACTTTTGTATACTAGCACTGCACTTCCCTAGTTTTGGCTTCATTTTCGACCAAAACGTGTTTGTTTGTGTATTTGCTGCACCTTAGGATAAAGTTCACAACTGAATGGCTTTTCTCCACATCCTCATTTCCTATCGGAAATGTAATGTTCTGATGAGCACCCCATTCATCACATTCAAACGGTTTCTCTTTCTTATGTGTATCTGCACCAAACAAGCTTCTCCATAACTGACTTCTGAATTTTATGCCTAGGCATTTAAATTCTACTTGGTTTGACTGACTTAGTCCAAGTTTGCACGGCACATATTTATGAAAGTTAATTTCCACTCAATAGGCTTTTCTAGTACAAGTATTATTTCAACTTTTAGCTTTTAACTGGTTTTTGTGATTTTTGTTCATTATGTAACCTTTTTTCCTTCGTTTTGTTTTTACGCTTTCCACAATCGCTCTCCTTAAGTGGGGGGGATTTTCCAAGTTTATTTCACCTCACGCCAATTATTTCGACTCCTCCGTCCCACTGCTCTTACTCGACATAGAAATGTCCGCATTGTCCTCCGGACCCAACAAAAATTCCTTTTCCAACTCCGCAATCTCCATAGTTGCTTGCTTCTGTTCTTCTGGGATTTGGCTAGCCGATAGGTCCTCTTTATCGGTTGTGTCCACGGCGGGCAAAGAAGCTGAAATAGATGGCGTCGCCGCGCCCCAGGGGTTCTGCATAGGCACAGGAATGTCGTTGACATATTTGATTTTTAGTCTCTCTGCCGTCAGGTGTCCTGGCATGCCCAACTTGAGTTTGTAGTCCGCCAACAGTTCCTCCCAAAACTCCCTTGACATCGTGGGTGAAGCCTTAGAGTAGAAACATTTCCTTCCGGACTCGCCCGTCCAAACTTGAGTGGAAACATGCTGCTGTCTAGGTGCTGACGCTTGAGTAGACTTCTCCGTAGTAGCAACCTTCTCCGCCGGCCTTGGAGGTATTTTCTGCTTCCTTTCCTTGGATCGTCGCTGATGCTTCTTACTTTGGTGTCCTTGCTGAGATGACTTGTGGCGACATTCTTGTGGGGGAGAGGGGGGGGGAAGCTGCCTGGGCGCCTGGAGCTACTGGTGCCTGGTTAGTCTTGCCTCCACCAGATTTTGTTGCCTTTGTTGTCTCCGAAGCCTTGGGTACCTCTGCGGAAGTCGTCTCAGCTTTCCTGGCATCCACCTTCTTTTTTCCTTTTCCTTGCTTTTTTGGTTTCCAATCTTCCTCAAGGTTCCTCATCTTCCCCATCTTGATTTCGCCTTTTCTCCATCCCTGGTTGCTTGTAGCAAAATCCTCCTCCTTTTTTTTTTCTCCAGCAGTTAGCCTTGGGTGAACGCTTTGGTTAACTGCCGCCGTCGTTGTGATTTGCAGATCGCTCTGTTCACGCTTTATACCCGTTAAAAAAGACGTGTTTTTCATGATCTGCGCATCGCCCCATCGTGTAGATTTTATGCAAATTCGCCCGCGAACTGCCTCAACACGTTAGTTTTGTTGCATTACTATTCCGCCACGCCCAACAATCCCCTGTTTGTTAACTCGTTTCTCGTTCGCGTTTTTGGCTGGTTAAACGCTGCTTTCCAAGCGTGATACAACGAATTGACAGGTAATTATGGAACCTTTGTTGCTATTAGAGAGTTGACATTCCATGAATTGTGTAAAAATGAGGTTTTTATAGTGTCTGTTGAAAAATTGACTTTCGTCATTTTAGAACTGTTACTATGCCCATTTTTTTCCCAAGAGTTGGTGGACTTAGGCCTACACCCGCATCCCCCCTCCCCAATTCTTGTCATGCGAAGTGTAAAGGTTTGGCCTACGCTCCCCCCCCCTTCCCCCCTTTTAGACAAAGTTGAGTGGAATAAATCCATTTTATTCTGTATTTATGCAGTTGTTGGGCAAAATGAGTTTTGAAGGTGTCGTTTGTCATGCGATATTTTCAATCTCATCCCCTACGTTTTATGCTGTTTTTACTATCGCACTATGTCCGTATGCCAATAACTTTCAACATAAACGTGTAAATCTTGCGATTTCTTGGTTTTAGGGCTAAAAACCGACCTAATGTTTTAACCTGCATCATTGATTGTTCTGGCCTACTTCCCCCCCCCCCCCACTGCTTTCGCAAGTTGTAAGGGTGGTTGGGTTTGTAGGTAAATGCTCGTGTATTTTTCGTCTTTTTAGGCATAACATTGATATTTTCGAGGTCAGTGACTGTTGGTGGAGTCACATTTGCAGGAAAATAAAAGGGTTTGAGCTGTGCAATATTCATGGGACCAATTTCTTTTCCCGTTGTAATATCGCGTAGCATGTATGTTTTTTCAGATTTTTAGACTGAAATCACATACGGTCCTGAAAATTTTGGGGCAAGGGATGAGGCTACCCCTCGCGCCATATTTGACAGGATGTGGGTGCGGCGGACAACATAATCTCCCACCTTTACAGTTAGAGGTTTATGCCGCCTGTCATAATAGACCTTTTTCTGTGCCCTAGGCGTCTTCATAGACTGCTTAGCCAACTTATACATCTCAGAAAAACGCTGCACGATCTCCATTTGAACCTCGGTCTGGTTTTTGGTTTATGCGGGGAGTGGTCTCGTCGTTAGTTGAGAGAGCTCATACCACCATGGACCAGACGGGTTTCGTCCGATGTTCAGTTCACTGGGAGTAAACTTACTAGATTCGGACACAGAACTTTGCATTGCAAATGCAAACCCCAATCACAGTGAGAGGCAGTGAAACAACGTAACATGTGTTTTTATTATTTTGTTATGTTTTTCCGTGAGATAAGCCTGAGGGTTGTAAGTGGTTGCGTAATGGGTTTTGAAACTACGCCATATATTAGCTATTAAACAAGGACCTCCGTCTGAAAAAATTCTGTCGAAAAAACCCAAACGGAGCACGACTACTTTCACACATTTGGTCACTTGCTTCGCTTTAGCTGTCTGGAGAGCAAATAGTTCTCGCCAGGAACTAAATTCGTCCAGGACTACGAGTATCCAGCGCATTCCTCTTCGGGTTGTCACTAACGGCCCGACAAGGTCAACTGATACACGTTTCCAAGGGGCATTGGGAGGATCCATTGTGGTCAGGAGTCCAGCAGGTTTTGAAGTTTCAGTTTTGCAAGTCTGGCACTTCTCACAGCTACGTACGAACTCTACAATGTCCTTCCTCATGCCAATCCACCCCACCAATTCCTGCATCCTTTTCAGAGTCTTGTATACTCCAAAATGACCTCCCAGTGGTGAGCTGTGAACTGCAGCAATTGCACTGCGGCGTAGCGACACTGGTAAACACGCCCTGAAACGTGTGTTGCCTTCAACAACGTCATGAATGCTACGTGAAACAAAAGTTCTGCACAAGATCCCATCACACAAGCAGAGCCTACCCGTGGTAAGGATGCTTCCGTCATCAGCTGGAGGCCTTCCAGCTACATTGCAAGTCTAGCAATATGGCGCGATGATCACTTGTCACCAGCCTGCGCCAGTCGGATGTCTTCCAAAGTTGGAAATCCGCTGGGATTCTCGGTTACTTGTATGCGTTCCACCTTACAATCTGCTATCAGTATGGGATTTTTTTCTTCATCCTCATACATCCTGGAGATTGCATCTGCTACCTGGTTTTGTGAACCCTTCTTGTAATGGATCTCAAAATCCATTTCCTGGAGTTCGAGAATCCACCGTGCCAGTCTACCTGAAGGCTGTTTCAAGGACTTCAAGAAGGCCAGAGCACTGTGGTCTGTCTGTCTCAATTAAGAAGGAAGCATTTTCAATGTACGGTCTGAACTAACGGACCGAAAACATCACTGCACCCATTTCTAATTCAGAGACACTGTGTTTTTTTTTTAGCATCTGTGAGTTTGCGTCCAGCAAATGCTACGGGTACGAGCCCACGTCCTTCGACGTGTTGGGAGAGCACTCCACCAAAACCGGAAATCGAGGCATCTGAACTGATTTCAAACCTCCTATCCAAGTCTGGCAAAGCTAAGACACAGCATGACAAACTGTATTTTAGCTCTTGTACTGCAGTTGAGTGTGTGTTGTTCCACTCCCAAACTGCATCTCCCTTCAGTAATTCGTAAAGACAAGCTGCTTTGACATGGAAATCCCTGATAAAAGCTCTGTAAAAGTCCGTCATTCCCAGAAAACGTCGAAGCGATTTTACGCTACTAGGCTCTGGGAAATCCCGGATTACCAATACCTTCTCAGGCAGAGGGGACAACTCATGTGGTCTTATGAGATGGCCCAGGTAAGAGATTTCCTTTGCACAAAAGTGGTCCTTTTCCAGACTTACTGTGAGGCCTGCCCTTCCTAGCCTGCCTAACACATCTGAAATATGATCCAGATGGGACTGGTAATCCTGGCTGAATATTACCAAGTCGTCAACATATATCATAGTATGGGAATACATAGCATCCCCCAAAGCCATGTCCATCAATCGTGCAAAGGATGCTGGTCCATTGCAGAGCCCGTATGGCATTTTTTTGAACTGCCATGATCCCATATGACAACGAAAACAGGTGTATTTCTTGCTCTCAGTTTCCATTCTTATTTGCAAGAATCCCGATTTCATGTCCAGAACTGTAAACCATTTTGCCTTGCCTAGCATGGCAAATACTTGACTGGCATTACTGGTAGGCTGCGAGTCTTTCACCGTCTTGGAGTTCAAAATTCTGTAGCAGCTCCTCCTTTTTTGGGAGCAAGACAGGGTACAGCCCCCCCAGGGTGACACAGAGCATTCTATCACATCTTCCTCGATCAACTCGATCGTTTGGGCTTCAATGATAGCTCTTGTCTCCTTGTTTACAGTCTATGAGGTAACCTAATGGGTCTTGCACCAGGTTCAACCTCAATTTTGTGTTGGTAGAGGTGAGTGCTGCCTCATTTAGATGTTAACACATGTTTGAATTTGTGTAAACATTTTCTCAGCTGCTTTCGTTGTGCATTTGAGCAATGAGCTTGCTGAATTTTTTCTTCACCTACCTCCACGTCCAATTACTTAAGTTGCTCAATTTTCGTTTGAGTCGCCTTTGCAAATGGGATTGTTTCTTGTTCCTCTGGCCCGACACACCAGCCACCATTTTGGATGTCTGGATGAGGCCAGTCCGACCCAAGAAGTCTCTGCCTAAAATTACGCTATCTGCAGCGTTTTCTATGACTAAGAACGTCTGCTGAGCAGAGTAACCACCAGGACATCGTACTGTAGCTCTACAGTACCCGTGACCTTGGATATTACCAGCCGCCAAAATAAAGGTTACACAGCAATCCCTGCACCACTTTACGCCCTTTGCCTGCAAAGTACGTGTGGTAGCACCGGAAATGATACTAGAACTGGCACCAGTGTCGATCAGTGCTAAGAAAGGTTCCCCTGCCACTTTAATGTTAATTAAAGGTACATTGCCTGACTTAGTTTCTTCCTCGACACCTTTGAACATCGTCGCATTTGGTGCAAAGACACGTTTTATGGTGCCTTTTTATAGTCCTGCCCTAGCTCTCCAATCTGCGCTCTTTGAGGTTGTCACACGGTTTAACCAAGCTAACGACCTTCTTCTGCATTTTTTGGCTTCTTTGGGCATGTGTTGGACCTATGGCTGTGTTCTTGGCAGGTCCAGCAGCTTCCGTCAAAAGGTTTCCTTTCCCTTTTAGGTTGTTCCAGCCCTTTTCCAGTAGTAACACCAGCTTTCTGTACATGCGCCGCTTTTGGTGCAGCCTTTACAGAGCTTGTGCTACTCTGTGTCTGGTACTTGCCAGCTCGGTACCCGCGAGGGTCAAGCGAGGCAAAAGACACTGGTTCAACCCCACTATGGAACGCCGGTGTGGTTCCCGTGCTAGTTGTCTGACCAGCACGAAGCACTGCTTCGTTCCTAGTTGGTTGGCTTCCCTGCACGGCTTCACTGTATGAAGGGCAGCCACGCCATGCCAAGCGTGGTTCCACAGACAAGGATGGGTTGGGGGGTGGTCTGTATGTTCGCTGTGCTAGCAGGAACTGACTCACTTTTCCCCTTCCCTTACCAATTCTCTCAAGGAGTCAAAATGGCGTCCTCGGAGATTTTGTCTGCAGTGTGGATGCATTTTGGCCATTATGTGGTTTATTTTCTCAGCCTGAGAAGCTTTAGGCCACAACTGGTCAAAATATCCGCACACAGCTTGAGCATAACTCGAGAAAGGTTCGTCCGGAGCCCGAGTTCTTTCTGCGAGTTACGTTTTAAATCTTCTGGACTTTCAAATTCCAAATTATAATCAGATTCGAAAGTGTCCCAGTCCGTGTAAAGACCGAACACACTGTACCATCGTTCCGCGTCACCTTGCAAAGCAAGTGGAACGATAGTTTTCGAAGTGTACGTTTCTGAAAGGCCTAGTGCAATGCTGTACCTGTACAGCGCCTCTAGAAACTCTGATGGTGATTTTTCATCCCCAAAACCTTTGTATGAAGGCATGGCGACTTTTGGTGATATTATGCTGAGCCCTTCAAAGGGTCTCTGCAACAAATCCTGACCTGAAAAATCATCCCTACGTTCCCGGTTTCTAACCCCGGTCACGTAACTAGGGCCAGTCTGGCCTTGTATATTTCTATGCTCGACGTTCCCAGTCCTAGATGGCGACACACTATGTTCGCGCTGAGGGTCTCTATACCTCCACGCGTCCATATCCGGTTCATGCTCAACCGGTTGTCTCCATTGTACACGGCCACCGCACGTCTGCCTATCTACTCTGTCCGTGTGGGCTCCAGGATAGCGCTGACGAGAATGCCGTGCACTGTCAACCTCTCCAACAGCACGATTTCTTCGTCTGTTAGCGGTGACAGACGTGGAGTGTAATGGCCGCCGAACGTTCTCATCCTGTTTTGAAACACGATTAGGTTGTGCTGCGTCATTAACTCCATTCCGGTTTTCCGGCTGTAAACAGCTTTGTAACTGTTCCAACACAATTTGCCGGAAGTCTTCTGGCATGGGGCAAGCATCTGCCCAATTTCGAAAGTCAGTGACAAACGCATCAGTTTCTTCACGGCTTTCTACATCAGAACGTGGCAACCTGAGGGGGGGACTTTGCTCAATATCCGAAAATTCCGGATCTTAAATGTCCATGTCCTCACCCCAGGAATCGTTAAGATCTTCACCCAAATCCTGAACCAAAGGTGCACTTCCGTTCCCTTCAGTCGTCGCTCTTTTTCGTGCATTTCCTAGCCTCGGATTTTGCATTACTAAATTACGCTGCTTCGGTGGTAAAGCAGCATTATTGTTCGCCTTGTGTCGACTCATAATAACGCTTGTTTTTGGAGAAAAAAAAAATTTGTTCCCTTTTTTCTCTGAATTGTTCTTTCGACTCTGGTGAATTATTTTCTTCCAAAATCTACTTCAATTCCACAATCATAAAACTGCAATGGGTCAGCAGAATTCATTATTCTTAAATTTATTCGTTTCCTAGCCTTCAACAGTGAGGACTCAGTTAGCTCACTGCAGGCTGATCAACTTTCAATTCGTTGTTAAAAAGTGTGCTCCTACACTAATTTAACCTTAACAATTATATTCGTAGTGTGAGACGTAAACAGGCCATCCACTTCGTAATAATTGTCGTGACTTTATTTTCCGAAGAAAAACGGTGATTTTTAGTTTGGCGGTTTTTAGGCCTAACCAAAAAAAAAAAACAGCACTCCCCGTGAAAGTAATCAAGTTCACAAACAGCAACCGGTTGCGGGTTTTCTCAGTTAAAATGGCATTTTTTGCCATCCAGAATGAAAAATTGGTAACCAAGGAAACAACCATGCAGGCAAGTTAGAATCCTTTAGCCACCCCCGATCCTTACAATTTTCCTTACAATGTGCGTTTTGGTCGGCCGCACTCTGCAAGTCCAATCACTCTGTTTTACTTTAATTTCTGTTCCCCTACAGAAAAGAAAGTGGGCATCTTTATTTCGACCAGGACAAGTCAAAATAATAATGCGGTTTTTCGTGGGAAATTGTGACAACGCATGCACTGGCAACACTCCACAAAAATCCCCCAAAAGATGGCGATCTTCCTTAACTGGAATTCGTACAGGATCGGATGCATTTAAAAAATGTCGGATTCAAATCCCAGGGACAAGGCCCCCAAAATATGTAAGTGCTTGCTAAGGAGATGGACGATTATTCATAAGACACAATGCTCAATCCTAATTCACCTCTTACTGTACAGCTAGGGGACTGCACACTTAGCATTACATATTAGGCGGTAGGTCAAGGTTTATCCCCTTGTCCTGCCCTATCAGATCTGGTGGTTCGACTTGCAGGTCTGACCACCACACACCAATTAACTCGAGCCGTCGATTCTGTCCCGTTTTATACCAGAGCGGGCCGGGGCAGAGCAATAGGCTCTTGTCTGAGGCATTACGTCATGTGACGGCGAACTTGCTCGATCCGGTCCTCACTGGTTGAACAATAGGACTGGCTCGCTTACCCGGATGCTGGCGCTGGGCGAGCTGCCATGTGTGCATGGTAGCTAGCGGCGCGTAACATCCATGTTAACGGCAATGTGCACCGCACGAGGGGCAAACTGCGTGCGTGTGCATTGCCGTACATATAAGCACGTTACATCTTGTCCGCGTCAGCAACGAAAAACGACCTAGCTTGGAATGTGGTGTGAGCATGTGTGGTTGGCAGGTGGTCTTGTTGCGACGAAAGAAGCTTGCTTCAACCTGGTTGGTAGGTTGAGTCGGATTGAGGCCCTTGGCAATGGAGCCGTGAGGCCAACGAAAGAGGCGGATGGCCCAGGAGACGGCACGGTGGGCGTAACCCTTCACCACAGTTGGCAAAAGACGACGGTTGGTCTGTACATGATAATGAACAGCAGCACCCATTCGAGACGGCTAACATGATGCCGCTCACAAGGAGAGATGGATCGACCCTCGGAGACAACAGGGAGGGAGCCAGGGTGACTTCGTTCTGGTCCGACAGCCCAGAGGCTCAGAGTCTCAATGTTTCTTATCAGGTAGGCTTAGCAGGCTGACGGGACGAAAGGGTTGTGTTTCAGCCATAATGTTTTGTTCCTTTCAAACGGCGTCTGCGCGTTCAGTCACCGAATCCAGGCGTGGCGGTGAACGGCAGTATTCGTTGTGGAGCTGACGCTGCAATCCGCGAAAAGAAACAGCTCTGGGTGGAAACGATGAAAGCGCGGCGTGTTTTAGTTTTAGTTAGCGGCGTGGTTCAATCATCTGGGCGAAAACGAAAAGGCGTCACCATGACGATCGGCAAAACCAGTTTAAGTTGCTTACCGAACGAAAAGGCATTGGCGCAGCGGTCGACAGCAGCCTGTTTCCGTTGCCCTGTACATAAAGAAAAGGCATTTGCACAACGATTGGTGGTGACATGTTTTCTGGGCATGGCAGATGAGGCTCTTTCGTGATGGCGGGAGCAGTTCTTCAGTCGAACTGAAGACGAAAGCCAGTCAAGATTTTAAGATGGTGGACGGGAAACAATGTGAAGCGAAAGTTTAATGGAGGAAAAATTATGCCTGCCGTTCGCGCTGACGCACTTTTGTAGAGAGAGGAATGCGTCCGCGCATGCAGTCGGGTACGCAGCTGGCGGCTACAAGTAACCGAAAAACCTCCAGGGAAAAAAATTCAAATTCGAATGCAAAAATTAACAGGTTATGCAAGTTTTCCAGCGACAATAAGAAAACCATTTAACTTATATTTTTAAACAACGTGTCTTGCAAGTGGATAAGAAAAATTCCTGCTCATTGGTAATTTTAGGACTAATGCATACTTAGCCTGTACCATAAGGTGCTTGTCTGTTCATTAATTAAATATTTTCACATACCGTATATCATATATACCATGGGCTTACACAGTAAATATGGCAAATGTAGAGGGGTGGTAGTTTACTCCACTATTCAGGACACTATTCTATTCCACTATTCTAACCC
>JAHWFP010066892.1:0-11971 GCA_023313725.1 Lithobius niger | reverse complement strand
TGTTGATAAGGGTAAAATTTCAACATTCTTGCAGTCAAGAGGTTTACAAATACAATAACAGATGAAGCCTGATCGGGATATGCTTCGAACTCCAATGATGAGAACAGTAAATGTCGAGCAACAGCAGACAGTCGATGTTGCAGAAACTGGAGCTGGTCACAACGCTTTCACCTTTGTCAACAAAGGTCTTTCGTAGCAATGGTTGGCCAGCAGCAGCAGACAAAAGCAAATGCGGAGGGAGGTAGGGGTGACGTCCAAACCAGGAGTCGCGGCGAAAGAACAACATGGACCATGTGGAACTGTCGCCGGGGAGCTGTCTCTTTCACTGAGGATGAGGCTGAGACAGGAGAGGATGCCGGTAGAGGAGACCTTTTGGCTGATCTTGTCGAGACGGACAAAGAGAAGCTGCATTTCCCGTCGGCCCAAGGATGGGAAACTTCACTTGGTAACTTCTGGTTACCGAGTGAAGAAAACAAAATCACGGCATAAAATCCTGGGGAAAATGGCTGAAGGGAAAAAAAGATTTGTATACAGTGAAACCTCGTTATAACGATACTCAATCTGCCTGAAGAATAGTACTGTTATAACGAGGTTATTGTTATAAACGAAACCCTGATATATCGTTAATTCTGAAATTTTCCCAAATTTATTGTTATAACAAAACAAATCTTAAAAAACACCTACATGTTAGGCTACAAACTTGAAAAAAAATATTTGATTGAGACATAGGCCTACATAACGTATGTTTGTAAGTCATGTTTGCACGTAGCAGTGATGTAGGCCTATGTACAGTCAAAAACTATTCATGTGCTCTTGTTTAGTTTACATGTTAGGCCATAAATAAAATAAAAAATTATTCAGACTTAGGCCTATGCGACATGTTTGTTAGTAGCAAGGTTGGCCTACATACTGTGTAATCCTATTCATGTAGCTTGTTTAGTTTATATGTATGGCCGCAAATAAAAAAAAAAAAAAATTTCGTACCTAGGCCTATACTACATATTTGTTTGTAGCAGTTAAGGTTGACCTGATGTAGGCTACAGTATAATCCTATGAACTTAGCTTGTTTAGTTTAAACGTGAGGCTACCATTTCAAAAAAAACTTTATTCAGACTTAGGGCCTATGCAACATCTTGTTTGTAAGTAAGCTTGTTTCTTACTGTACACTAGGAAAAAAATCGTTCAACTTTTTTTGCTTGAATACGCGCATTGCTGTATTTGTGACACGACGATCAATCGCATCCAAATGTTCAGCAGTGCCTTCCATGAATTCATTGCTTGCAATGAAACGGCGAACTATAGAAATTGCATTTAGCATTTCTGCTTGGGTTGGTGGAGCTTCGTTTTCAACCATTTCCTCATCATCATCAATTTCGTCTTCTTCCTCGTTATTTTTTGCCATTTCTACGATTTCCTGATCGTTTAACTGTTGTGTGTTTGCAACATTGTCGTCCATGCTGACAAACTCTTCAAATGTGAGGTAACCAATCAGTTCTTGGTTAACTTCACGCAGTGCGTCCCACAAAACTCTGCCTTCGTCTTCAACGTCGTTGCCTTCGTCCTCCTCTGCTGTGTCGTCAGCTTCAACGAATCCAGCCTTTCGCCAGCAATTTGCGATTGTCAAGGCTAATACAAAAAAAATTAAAAAAGCGATTGCATAAGAGCCAGGCTACAACAGTTTGCAATGAACCTAACACACCACTTCCTTCGTTTTAAACTTACCTTTTACTTCCCACCAAGCACTGAGCATCATTTGCATTGCCATTTTAACGTCAATGTGGGTTTTTCGTTTCTGCTGCAAATCCAGCAACATGCGCTCGACTACACGTCGTTTGTAGTAAGTCTTCCACGTCTTAATAATCCCTTGGTCAAGTGGTTGGATTTTAGCAGTACAATTTGGTGGAAAATAAACTAACGTCACATTTTCAAGGCGAACGGTTATGTTATGTGCGCTACAGTTGTCAATTAACAGCACTATTTTTCGTTTGGCTTTTATCATTTTGGCATCCAATTCAAGAAGCCACTCATCAAACAAGATTATGGTCATCCAAGCTTTAGTGTTTGCTCTGTAACGAGTTGGAAAACGTTCACCATTACGAAAGCAACGTGGGTGTTTCGATTTGCCGATCACAAACATTGGCTGTTTATCGCTTCCATCCATGTTGGTGCAAAATAATGCAGTCAGTCGTTCGCGACTGTGTTTCCCACCGATGCACGGATCATTTTTCATAGCTAATGATCTGTTCGGAATCACTCGGAAGAAAAGGCCAGTTTCATCTGCGTTATATACATCATTGGGTTTGTACGATTTTAGTAAATTTGGAACATTGTCCTTTATCCACGTATCAGTTTGCTCAACATCAACACTGGCTCCTTCACCACTCACAACACGACACGAAATTCCGTGACGTTGTTTAAAACGTGATAGCCAACCATTGCTGGCTTTAAAGTTATCACGATTTCCAAGCTGAAAAGCGAATTGTTCCGCTTTAGTTTTTATCATCTCACCGCTAATAGGAACTCCTTGCAGACGAACATCTTTGAACCACGTTAGCACACTTTTTTCGACTTCGTTATCGGCAGCACCACGCATCCGTTTTCGGCTGGATTCGATTACGTTGTGCTGAAAAGCTTCAACAATTTTCTTGCGATCTTTCCAAAATGTCCCTATAGTGCTTTGGGATATTCCTCGGTCTTTTGCAATTACAGTTTGCTTGGCTCCACTCTCCAGTTGACGAATAATATCCACTTTTTCTTTGAGGCTTAATGCATTTCGTTTCTTAGGAGGCATGGTTAAACTTTTGTCAACGAAGCACGTGTGCACGAAAAAAACCTTTGTTGTTCATAGATATATATGCTGCGGCGCGCGTATCCCGTGATGCTTTACGCCAGCGCTCAACACAGAGCGCTCTAGCAAAAATCAGCTATGGTGTAACGTCAACGTCAATACAGTCGCGGACATTATACCACATTGGAATTTGCGGGCAGATTTTGACCTGCATTGCACACCATACTCTTTGAGACGCACGCGACACGGGAGAAACTCAAGCAGACAGACAGGCGCCTCTGACTAATTAAACCATTTCGCGTGCATGACTCAGCAAAAGCTTGACGGAAGGAAAAAAACGCAGTCATGTGGAACGAAGTTTATCGTTATGTGCTGCATTTTCTAGCTTTAGGACAGGATTTTTACAACGTTTTAAAGGGTTTAACGATATAACGGGTATCGATATAAACGAAATTTATTAGTACACGATCAGTTAGAGTTTGGCCGTTCTCAGCTGTTGCTAACGATTTATCAGGTTTAACGTTATAGGCGGTATCGATATAACGAGGTTTCACTGTACTACAAATTTTTTAAGCTTTTTTGTAATATTTTTATTAGGTTAAGCTAAACATAAGCTTTTATTTCTTTGCAGTAAATCGGCTGCAGAAACTGTACTACACTTTCATTTTTTCCAAATTAATCATTCGTTAGATGGTACATCGGCATTCACTTTTGACAGTAATCGGTATTGGTACAGTGGCAAAAAAGCTACATCGGCACATCCCTACTTTTTTTCTTGGAAGTGTAGGATTCAACATTCCTCATGTCCCAACCTCGCCATCCTGCAATGCTAATCTACAATAAGCTGAAAAGCCAACTTGACAGCTACACAAACATTATCTCATATGAAGACTTAGCTCATGAAATCTGAGCAGCAGCATTCACCACTTACCTATGGGGACCAATCAAAGTGGCAGGTTCAGCAAGAATACTCTAGGTTCAAAGCGCATATTTTTACTAAGCAACATTTACACCTACTCACCGGCTTACGTCTAGAATTTCCTTGCTTTGGATTTGGTTTTCTGTTGATGCACAAGTCCACCACATTTCCGTATTTCATGAAATGATCTTTTAAATCATTTTCTTGGATCGAGGGTGGAAGGTTTCCAACAAGTATTTGCACAGTGTCTGGATATAAGGAGGTTAATTGTCTCCTGTCACCATCAGCACCATGAGCAGGAGGTCGCATCATTCTGCCATTGCCTTGATTTCGATTCCCAAAAGAATAAGGTCCTTCCCTGAAAAAAAAATTTTAATAAAAAGGGTGCTTTAGAATTTTGTTATCATTTTACCCATGAAATGATCCTTTAAATTGTTTTGTTGGAGAGTGGAAGGTTTCCCACAAATACTTGCTCAGTGTCTGGATATAGGGAGGTTGGTTGTCTCCTGTCATCATCAGCACCATAATCAAGAGGTCGCATCATTCTGCCACTGCCTTGATTTCGATTCCCAAAAGAATAAGGTCTTATTCTGGAAAAATAAAATGTTTAATAAAAAACAGCTTCAGATTTTGTTATCGTTTTACCCATGAAATGATCCTTTAAATAATTTTCTTGGATCGAGAGTGGAAGGTTTCCCACAACTACTTACACAGTGTCTGGATATAAGGAGGCCGATCGTCTCCAGTCATCATCAGTACCATCATCAGGTGGTCGCATCATTCCGCCGCTGCCTTGATTTCGATTCCTAAAAGAATAAGGTCCTTCCCTGAAAAAAGAAAAATTTTAATGAAAAACATGCTTTAAAATTTTTATCATTTTACCCGTGAACTGATCCTTTAAATTGTTTTCTTGGATCGAGAGTGGAAGGTTTCCCACAAATACTTGCACAGTGTCTGGATATAAGGAGGTTGATCGTCTCCTGTCGCCATCACCTCCATCATCATGTGGTCGCATAATTCCACCGCTGTCTTGATTTCGATTCCTAAAAGAATAAGGTCCTTCCCTGAAAAAGTAAAAATTTTAATGAAAAACATACTTAAAAATTTTTTTTATCATTTTACCCGTAAACTGATCCTTTAAATTGTTTTCTTGGATCGAGAGTGGAAGGTTTCCCCACAAATACTTGCACACTGTGTGGATATAAGGAGGTTGATCGTCGCCTGTCATCATCAGCTTCATCATCAGGTGGTTGCATAATTCCGCCGCTGCCTTGATTTTGATTCCCAAAAGAATAAGGTCCTTCCCTGAAAAAATAAAAATTTTTAATAAAAAGCACGGTAAAGAATTTTGTTATCATTTTACACACAAAATGATCCTTTATGTCGTTTTCTTGGATTCAGAGTGGAAGGTTTCCCACAAATACTTGCAATGTGTTTGGATATAAGGAGGTCGATCGTCTACTGTATAAGGAGGTCGATCGTCTCCTGTCATCATCAGCACCGTCATCAGGTAGTTGCATCATTCTGCCACTGCCTTGATTTCGATTTCCACAAGAATAAGGTCTTTCCCTGAAAAAATAAAATTTTTAATCAAAATCATGCTTTAGAATTTTATTATCATTTTACCCACGAAATGATCCTTTAAATTGTTTTCTTGGATCGAGAGTGGAATGTTTTCCACAAATCACTTGCACAGTGTTTGGATACGAGGTCGATGGTCTCCTATCACCATCATCAGGTGGTCGCATTTTTCCACCACTGCCATGATTTCGATTCCCAAAAGAATAAGGTCCTTCCCTGAAACAATATAATTTTTAACAAAAAACATGCTTTAGAATTTTTTATTATTTTACCCAGTGCAAATTTAACCAAAACTTAAAAATTTCAAACACCTTATTGAATTTACCAGCCCAAAACTAAATAAATTTATTTTATCAGTTTCTGGTGTAAACTCGAGATTTGAGGAAATAGAAATAGAAAGAGACGACGCACGAGGCATCCACCGACCCAAAGCCATGCGGCAGAAGTTAAGTGGAAGATACCACCATCTTGACGGTTGTTGTTTTTTTTTTTGCCTCACGAGGGAGGAAACCAGAGTACCCGGAGGAAACCCTCACGTAACGGGCGGAAAACAACAGGAGAAAAACCCGTACATATACACTTTCCATCACCAGGATCGAACCCGGGTCTGTAAGAAGCCAAAGATGTACAGCTGGGACCAAGATGCCTATAGAATCTGACGCCCCAGTGCTAGCTGCTACCCATGCACCAAATGTTTACAAATGGATGTGTACAAATGTTTCTAGGAAGCATGCGTCTCATCCCAGCGATTCAATTTACCCTATCCCCAAAGCTTGTGCACAATTTACATACAAATCAAAAATAAATTGCAAAGTGCCAACTGTCAAATATTACCAGTATAAAGTTAATTGTTTTACAACTAAATTTGTAGCAAAGAGTGAATGACATAATTAGTAATAGCCTAACGTTCTATCGTATAAAAGTTAATAAAATTTCTTTGGAAGGGCGTGCGATACCAGGTTTTCAGACCCAGATACATGTAATTTGTTATTCTGAGTAGCCTATTGGTATCGCGATACTTTCTCCATACTGATACTGTTTTCGATACAGACCCAAAAGCAGAACTTTCTGACAATGTCCACGACAGCAATTTTCGTGAAAAAAAGGTCTGCAGCGAATCTGTTGTTATCAAACAGTTACCCACATGGGGATAAGGATACCTTTTAAAGAAAGTAGTTGGCGTAATCAAGCACAAATGACGTTCATCTATATCTGCGTTATTCCTTAATAATAATTAACCTTCAGAAAGAAATATTTCCGGTGTCAATAACATTAAGCTTAACTTCTTTGCTTTATTGAAAAATTAAACTTAAAAGTTTTCAGACCTATTAAGAAAAAAAAATGAAAATTTTAACACTGCTTAGGGGCCATTCAAAAACCACGTGGTCGGCCAGGGGGTGGGGGAGAGGTCGGCTTTCGGCCACAAGTAACCACAATGGGGGGATGGGGGTTTTCCAAATAAACCACGTGGCTACTGCATTGGAGGGAAAGTCATTACCGTGCATTTGCCATACAAGAATTTCTGTGCATACCGTCTCACTCAACCTTACATCGTTCTTGTATTGTTCCTTTTCCTACATTTAGTTCAACGTCTGGACACCAGTCAACTGAACTTCATTTCCCATATAGTGGTGAAAGATACCACGACTCGTCGTAGAAATCTTCAACTACGTAAGACTGGTTTTTCTTGACTCGTACTAAATTCATTTAAATTATGTATGGCTAACGTCCAGTACTTCATGAGACAATTCAGTGCAGTAATACCCTAAGTTATAAACTTATAATGAACATATTAGGTTACAATTTCAACTTTCCGTCTCTGTTACAAATCTCGGATGAAGTTTCGTCTAGCGGCCGTTGCAGATCGCCAATAAATTTGGTGAAAATATTTCACACGATGAATCAAACAGCTGCGTTTATTAAAAGAGAAAAGTGGAGTATGGAGGTGCTTATCGTTCTTTTTCGCAAGTCAAACACTATCAATTCACCAAATTTGGTAAGGCACCAAACACACTTTTATACAAAGTGGTACCGCATTTGTCAAAAACACATTAAGGTGTTATTTTTTAAGTACAGTACAGAGAGGGTGGGGGGGTCGTTTGTCTCCGAGCGACGTGGGGGGGTCTTTTTTTTGGGGGGGGTCTACGTTCTGCCCTTGGATCCCCCACAGGGGGGGGGGGGGGTAAAAATCAGCCACGTGGTTTTTGAATGGCCCCTTAAAATCAGTTTTTACTAAGCTACCCTAAAATACTTACCTTCAGTATGTGCTAAAATCACTTATCTTTGCTATTTCATGCCCGAATTAAATTTACATTGTTTAATTTCGATCTTGGAAATTACTCATTACGCTCACTTTCAAAAACAGGATACTGACAGTATCCTCTTTTTGAAAATGAGCGTAATGAGTAATTTCCAAGATCAAAGTGAATCAACAGCGTTTCAAAGTAATTCAAGTAAGCCTAACGGTTTATTTTGTGATTGTTTAATTTCTTAAATAACCACGCAACGGCCCCCTGAAAACCAAGGTCACACACTTCACTGCGTTACACTCTTACATTTTATTCCGATTAATTTAGCTAATCACCTGCCTGGAGTGCTGCACTCGCGTTCCATAATAACGCGTGTGTAGCAACTATCTTGTCATATCGCTCTGAACCTTTAAGCTTCGTTTGTTTACTTCATTAATTCACCTGTTTCGCCTGTCGATGAAAAGTCAACAGAGCAAAAGGTAAATGTGTGTATTGCACCATTGGTACCGTAACTTTTAACCCTTTGCGTGCCCGACACGTAGAATTTACGTTAATGAGTTGTTCACTTTGCAGCGCTTGTAAAGCACCATCTGTAGGGCGTACGAGTAAACAAGAAGATGAATGGAGAAGGGGGAATATTCACTACTATTTCATTCAGGTTTTTGTCACGTGACAGTCTTTTAACCAATAGAAATTAATTATTTCGAGGAAGGCAAAATTTTGGAATCGTAGCGCTGTTGCCCCGCAGAAACAAGATGGCCGCCGCCAACTCGCTTCATGAACCAATTGCAATGGACAAAAATCCAAAGCCAACTTCATAAACAAACGATTCCGTGCGTATTTGAAAGGTAACTTACAATTATTACGAAGACAGTGAGAACTGCTTTTCTGAATCAGACAGTGATAATGATTCAGAAGATGAACTTGAAGTTGGGCTAAATCTGGCTGACATTGTATGCGATCAAGCACGGCAATCGATTGACCAAAACAGCCCTTTGAACCAGTTATCCCATCTCTTCTTGGTGATTCTGGACTAAAAAGGATTAGCCGTGTGATTTAGCCTATCGCCTTTGTGGTTCGTAAACTTGTTTTTTTGACGATGCTAATTTTCAAGAATTTTGCGATGAAACAAATCAATACATTGAAGTGTTGAAGATTTTCCATGCATCAAAACATGGACACCTGTCAACTCAACGTAAGTGAGATGATTTTTTTTTTAGCTTGTAATTGCTATGGGTTTACTTCGTAAATCGCAGTTTGAAGAGTACTGGAGTACTAACGAGGTTGAGTACTAACAAGTACTTAGGACAGTTGTGTCTGGATGAAAAAACTGCCCGTCTAACATAGGCTTAACTCGACAGACCCGGATTGATCCCGACCCCATCCACCCAAGCAGTTAGGATGAACAAAGGGTGAGGTCCTTGATGGCCCAATTATACATGTTAGTTAGCTGTGTAAGGAATAACTCAAAAGATGAGAATAGTGTAAACTCAAGGATCGGCTTGCACCTATCACCCTAGACTTTAACAATCCTCAACAATTCTTAATTTGACCAGGACCTGTTCCTTTATTCCTGGTAACTGTCCCAAACCTATTCTGGTGGTTTGGCTTATAACAGCACATGTTATTGCCATTGCATTTGGGTTGACTATTTTCGATGCACTGTATCAACGTCTGTTAGACTTGTAAATTTTTTATTTTATATAACTGGTGGAGAACTGCCCTCGTTTCTGTTTCTGAAACGTCGTTTAATTCGTTATTGTCAACATAGTTTTCTTTCGTAGCCATCTCAATGTCGGGCCTATCACTTTGCAAGACGCTAGATTGAAGTTTCATACTGCACTTTGTTTTACTTTTGAGCGACGACGATAGAAAGTTAACTAGATATAGCGTCCTACTTCTTTCAGTCCTACGCGTGGCCCTAGCAGTAGTTGCGGCCACTAATACCTCTGCTAATGCTTTTGCTTTCAAAGCTGCCGAAGGCAAAGCATTATCAGAGACATTAGTAGCCACAACTACCGCTAGCAATGCGTAGGACAGAAAGAAGTAGGAATCTAGTTAACTTTCTAATCTATGATAGCATTGACGAAATACCGGCAGCCATCTTTGTAAACGCACTAAAAAAGGCAAGTGCTCACCGGATGTACTACGAATGCGTAGGCCAAGTTTGCTCAGTTGTGCGACTACGTAAGCGTGGCACAATGAGTTGTTGAAATCGATAGAACTATGAGCCTAACAGGTTTTTCAACTGGCAAGGCCTTGATCATCGGTTCTGGTATTGTGCTGCTTTACCGAATACTGGCCGGTTTTATACTGGCACCAGATACTATATCTAGTTAACTTTCATCTATGATAGCATTGACGAAACACTGGCAGCCATCCTTGTAAACGCACTAAATAACGGTAAGTGCTCACCGGATGTACTACAAATGTGTAGGCCAAGTGTGCTCAGTTGTGTGACTACGCAAGTGTGGCACGATGAGTGTTCATTGTTGAAATCGATAGAACTATGGGTTTAACAGGTTTTTCAACCAGCAAGGCCTTCATATCAGTTCCGGTATTGTGCTGGTTTTCGGAATACTGGCCGGTTTTATACTGATACCGGTCGATCCCTATTGAAGAACACGTCAATGAGGGAATTCGGTTTTAAGTATGCTAAAATGGCGGACTGTAGAATCGAGGCACGAACATCAACGATTTAATCCTACAAGCTAACAATGTCAGCATGATGCTTGAAGGATATTGTTGAAGCCTTGATTGAAAATTTGCGAGTGTCGACTGGTATTCATTGTTTAAGAATAAGCGTTAACGAAAAAAATAGTACGCCTTGATCACTTGTGATTGTTGTGCAGAGTTTTAATTTTTTTTTATTTTGTTTCTCTCCTCTTCTTAGAGGCAATAGTGTTAAAAAATATAGCCATTGGAAAACATGATTTAAGGCACTTCTTCAGTTTAGGTGGACAAGTTTTCGGTTGCAGTTTCTGATTATAGCCGAAGCGAGTGCGATAGCGCGAGCGAGGTACGTAATTCAGAAAAAAAATAACCACCATTTTCGTGAACAGCGACCTTGATTTACCCCAATCTCCTGATTTTGCGGAAAAAAATCGAAAACAAATTTTTTTTTTGGCAAATTTTGCACAAAAGTGAAGAAGTGCCAGCAGTCTTTCCCCTTTTTTCTGTTCCTCGCAAGTTACCGTGTAGAGACACCAGAAAAGGGGAAAAAAGTACATGCGAAGCAGACAATTTCTTTACAAAATAGTAAAGATAGTTGGTGCTTAAGACCACTAAAAACTTAGGTTTGACACAATGGGTTTAGTATTTGTCTTCACATACCTTCTTTCAACATACCTTTCACCATTCCTTCCCCTCATAACACTGCCATGCATTCGTTCTATCCGCTGAGGATGAGGTGCCGAACTCTGAGGTAACATGGACCGAAAGTCGTCTGGCATAATTTCTATGCTTGGCGGCCGTAACATCGTGTGGGGCACGTGGTTCACTAGTGGCGGAGTTGGCGTGGTCTTGTTTGATGAAGACCGGGCTCAAGTTGGCACCACATTATCGAGATGCACTATCTAGACGTTATTAGCTCTACATCTATGGTGCAAGCCAGTAATTGCGGTTGCTCCCAACAGATGTAGCCACGGTCGAGCCTTCAAACGGGCAGCAAATAACTTATTTTACATGGGCCGTCTGGATCTCAGGTGTCATTTTGATCTCCGGCGTCATTCGGATCATGTAACCTCGCTCCCAGAAGTTCTCTGCCCTCACACCAGCTGACAAATCATACATGGTGGAAAACGGCGCCGATTTAAGTGAGCCCAAGCAAGATTAATTCCACCATTGCAATATACGCTATTTGCAATGCTATTTCACGAAATAATCCTGAGTTGACAAAAAACGATGTTGATTTGGAGCTTAACTTTGCACCGGTTAATTCTACGTATGTCAACAACCGAGCAGTCGCATTAAAATGCATGCACGCTATCTGACAACTTTCACTGTCAAAGTATTAACTACGTTAATTTAACTATACCAGTTTTTGCCTCGCCATGCTTCGATTGTCGAAAGTAATAGAACCAGAGGGGGTCGTCCCAAAACAAGCTTTTTGTGACGAGCCCCTGGGAATAGAACTGCCGAAATTATGAGACGCTTCTGTCGATTCAACCTTGGCGTGGTCCAAGTTATTCGTTTGAGTTATGTGGTTTATTTCAAACACAAGTGGGGCTAAAACTAACACTCGTCTTATTACTTTTTTTTATATTAATTAAAAAAAAATTAAACGTGTTAATTCAATATTTCACAATTATTTTGTTAGTTTGGCTGTTGGGCAGCTGAATTTGGATGGCTTGCCTGCGTTACTTGTTGTTGCCTAGCAACCAGTAGGCGAGAATGTGAATGATGCGTTGTGTTGCGAACCTGTTTTTTTTTTTT